>CAJUYH010000794.1:5156-57475 GCA_910591685.1 Galerucella tenella
CATTTATTTGGGTTATTTTGAAATTATTCTATTTATTCCATGAATGCTATAAACTCGCAGATTGCATTATCACATGTATATATGAAATATATATAAATATATATATATATATATATATATATATATGTAGGAGCATGAGTGTGGAACATCTGACACCTTTTATAACGTGTGGGACGATCATCGAACTGTTGCATCATCATCATTATCATCGTCGTCAACAGCAGCACCATCATATTGCACTGGCGCATAACATGCAACTCAATATGTACAGAATACAGTATGCATCATCTTCATTGAAACAAATGACTTAACACAAATCCATATATATATATATATATATATATATATATATATTAATAACAGAAAAAAATATTTAAACTAATTCCATCCCTTAAAATTTTTTTTTGCAATAAAATCAAATCAATAATAAATTTTCATATTATATAATAAAATTTGTGCACAGATATGCTTCTTTTGTATCAATATGTAGCTGATCATTAATACTAAATAATAAAGCAAATGATTTATATACATGAAATAACGGAATAATGATAAATGTCGAAAATTAAACGAGAAATTAAAAGAAATTTCTTTCCTATTGCCATCATGAAGTAATACGCCGTTACTGCGGTGTAATAATAAGAGATTGAAGCAATCAAACAGTTCTGGAGCGTGACTACGAGACGTGCGAGTGAAGTCTTCCACCATTATAGGAAAAAAGAAATAAAATTACAATTCATTTACATTTTTATACATATGAATATATCCACAGAGTTGATTAATATGTACTGCTGAAAGTATACGTTATTGAAACATTTGTAATATCAACTGACGTCCTTTCATATTCTATTGGAAAAAAAATACAAAATACAAAAATTTTTTCAATTTACCCTCCACTTTTTTTCACTTATTAACAAACTCTGCATCTCCAAATAATTCCATTTTATTTCATTTTTATATTAAATTTTTTCATGACATATTGAAATATTTGAACAAAAATCATAATAATAATAGTCATGATAAAACGAATATGTCTAGTCAATTGTATAACCGCGACCTTGGTTGACTTTTTATCGGCTTCAATTCATCATAATTCATATCACCTATATTTGTACGATATTAACGCTATCGAATAACCAACGTAGTTAAAGTAAAGAAACATTTTCGAGTCGTAATAAGCAGAAATATGTACAATTCAACCAGGCGCATTAATAAAAAAAAAAATACACTCACAATTCTCATTTCGCAATCGATTATTGATTTTTATTTAATGATAGAAAAAATATATATTCTTTTTTTTTAATATAGACCGGGGCCATTGTCCGATGCCTTAGAAATACTTCAATTACTTTATGTCGTGTCGCATAGCGAGAAACTTTAACCAACACTGCAAATACACATGTACAACATGTATTCTGTTACTATCAGTAAGAGACTTTGTATCAGAAACGGGAATACACACAATTACACTTCGATTGCACGTGAAGAAATGAACATGTCTTCAGAACATTTCGATATGTACATAATAACAAATACAAACAACAATTTTTATAAATAATAATCATTTTAGATATTTATGGATTCATTTATATCATTATTTGATTGATTTCAATATTAGATTATAAGGTACATGTGTATTTTTATCGAGCATGAAGATCTTCACGGATAAGATATAGACAAATGAATTAACTGACTATTCGCAAATAGTTCGTCATGATGAAATAACAGTTATTACGATTGTATAATCAATTATTATTAATCATTAACTTCACAGCCAGTTCTATCTAATTGCTCATAATAATGCACCGAGTATGTTCGCCTATTATGTGTAAATTTGTAATTCCATCTTTAATGAAACTACGCAGATAAAGTGATAAAATGATTTTATAAAGTAAAATTATAAATTCGAATATAAATGACAATCGTTTAATGTATTAAAATTAATATTATACTCTGATGTTAAAATTTTATGCGATTATTTTATTTCATTAATAAAATTGTTGACCTGTAGTAGATGCGACAAGAGAAAATTTTTGATTAGAACTTGATAACATGAATGAGATGGAAAGAAATGAATTGAACTACACTCAATAAATAAATACAGCGGAGTTTCTTTCAATTCCTCATCGTACAATTGACAAAACCTTCATGTAAAGGAAGAAATGAATTGTATATTCAAACAATAAAACAAAAATATTATAAAAATAATATGCCTTTATATACATGACATGAAATAACATAAATAAATAGTTAATTAATACTCTCCCACAAATAAAAGATAAAGAAATTAAATTATTCGTTTTCACTACATATAACACTTTTTTCCTCTCACAATATTATTACAAGACAGTAATATAATATACAATATGAAATTTATTGTTGATTATGTTTAAATAATCTGGTATTTTATATCGGCTTTGAATAATATAAAAATAATTTATTTTTTTCATATTTTTTAATTGACATTTTCTACTGACTTTTTCATAACTTCTCATTTCTATTCAAATATTTTTTATTGCATCTTATCGATTATAATCGCTACCTTCATTTACTCAAACGTTTTGATGAAAAAAAAGGCGGAATAGCATTAAAAAAAAATAACAAAATAGATCGATTAATAATCATACGACTCTCTTCAATGGTATAATTATCCTACATATTATAGACATGAACTTGCACCATGCAATTTCTAAAAGTTGATTTAATATTTTTATTGTAGAAAATCACTTTTAAATAATTTATTCTATTTGTCTATTTCAACCATTCCAACATCTTATCTCTCTTTTGCTATTTACAACAATTTTATCTATAAAATAATATAATATAATATAATTAAATTCAATATATCTTACCTTCGAAAAATTTTTTTCACCCATAACCAAAATCACAAAGTTCATCACTGTATCAATCAACCAAATCAACAATAATCCCAATCGCAAAAAAAAAAAAAAAACAAAAAAACGTATCTCAAGAGAACAAATTAAAAAAACAAAATAAACAATTCATCATTGGCTGTCATCACACCAGCATCCACCTTCCACACATTAACACGACGCAAATAAACAACAAAATAAACATACACAACATCAATATAAAATTCACATTGACAATAATTCACAAAGATAATAACAAAAGAAAATGATACCTATAAAGACGAAGTGATATGAACGCGTGCTCGCACTCTTGTGCAAACTAAACTCTCGCGCGGCTCCTCATGTCTCGTCGTTGTCTCTCCTATATCGTCCCAACATTCCCTTCCTGAGGACCTCGGGCTCTCCTCCACTACACTTCAAACACACTACAGCTACTGACACTACTACTACTACTACTGCTGCTACTACACACCAGAATAATACCACGTTGTTTATTATCTCACTCACTCTCTATTCTGTGAGACGTTCTCTTGCGCTTTTGCCGGGAGCTCTGTCGCTTCCTCACTACAACTCAGCGAGTAGTTAGTAGTCGTCCACTCCTGCATACTGTGTCGTTTCGTATCCCTCTGCCGGCAGACACCACGTGTAGTGCATTCACCACCAAGATACCACAACGTTTAGTATATAAAAATATATTAAAATATATTTACTTAACATTAATATATCCATATAGCAATATTTATCCACTGATAAAGTATTCTTATTATGTATACAATACATATAACACATTCTCCATCATTTTTTATTTATTTTTTATTTTTATAATATAATGATAATATAATGCGTGCGTGAAAGTGGAGTATTGGGCGGTCGACACTGCGGATATTATACTAGTCGCGAATATATACTGATGCTGCTGCTGCTGCTGCTGCTGCCGCCGCCGCGGTTGCTGCTATGCTCTTGTTCGTCTTTTGCTTTACTCGTCATTTGCTCTCTCTCGTGTTTCCACCCTCTTTACCATCCGGCCACCGGCGGCCGCCGGCCTTCGATCCCACCCGCGGCTCATTCACGTGCATCCGGAGAGGAGAAAGAGAAAGTGAGAGGGAGAGAGTACAGACACGACGACGATCCCTCCAGGTCCTTTAATCAATACTCAGCATACTACTCTCCCCACATCTGTTTCACTCTCTTTTTCTTTTCTTTTTTTTTTCTTCTCTCTCTCTCTCTCTCTCTCTCGCGATTTTTTTTTAGTATTTGTTATGTTGTGAATAGAAGTAAATCGTCTGAAATATGAAAGGGTGTTTTCAAGTATGGATATGAACTTTTTGGTATTTTTTTTTTTATTATCTCAAATTTAAATGGTGGGACTGGATTAAATGTATTTTTATTCCATCTGGTGATTACGTAAAATTAAGGCAGCGACAATTGATCGATGATACTATTGGAAAATATCGAGTGAATTCTATTTTATACTAAATCATTATAGTATTTTTAATTTGAGAGGACAATATAAGACATTTCTTTGTAATATTTATTAATAATGTTGAATTTATGAAGAAGTCAAATAATTTATTGACATATCGCCATAATTATGAAAGTGGTGTAAGTCAATTCAAACTTTAAAAATATCTTTGTATGAAATTTATACAAAAATTCATATTTATAATAAATTTAGATTAATCAAGACTAATAAAATTATAAATTAAAATGTCACATGATGTAGAAATATTATTCAATTTATTCAAATGCCGATTCATTAAATATCTCGAAACAAGAATTATATGATTTGGACCACTTTCATAGTTATGGGCACCTATTTTTATAAGAGACAAATGCAGACGAATATTTATTTTTCATAATCAATATGAGTTGTGCAATATTGAGAGTGGCTACGATTGAAAAAATTGAAAGTCAAGATGAAAAGAGCAACGATAAATTGGTGTATTTTATTCAGATGTGGGCATTGACTCAGCTGAAATCTGGATTCATATGAATTTTGTACGTTGTATAAGTATATACCTACCGCCACGTTATATTGTAGTGAAATAAAGTAATACAATATTTTGCAATTTAAAAATTAATTTTGTCTTTGCTTATTATCACGTTATTTCATTATTTTCAATACACAAAGAAGTGATATTAATAAGCATTGATGATATTTGGAGTGTAAAGTCGACTAATATTGTAATAAGTTGTAATTACATATGTAATAAGTCGATATTGAAGGAACAATAAATTGTACACACATGTTTCATTGCAATTCAATTCTCAATTCGGCCATAAACAGAATTCATATGATTTTTTAACGATATATAGAGTGTAGTGAGGAAAATATTTTTTAGTATCTACATTCAATTTACATTATAACAAATTTGCATTCAAAATGTAAACTAATTAGTGGGTTTCCAACGGCTATTTATAGAGAAATTCTACTGTATTCATTTATTTTTTGTTATTTATCCGCTTGTTTATTCGTCAAAATATTCCGCTGCTTTCTTTGAAGTTGATATTTGTTTTATTGTACATCTACATATGTTCGTAAGTAGGTACCAAGAAATTCATTTAAACTTATATATGTTTTTGATATTTAGCCAAGACAAAATGAAGATTGTGCATTTTGTGACTGTGGTTAATGATAGCACTCTGTACCTAATTATTGTATATTTTTTATTTTTTTACTTTTCTTTCATCTTCCGTGACGATGATCGTTGGCGGAACAACTGAACACATTATTATATTCGCAGAAAATCCACAGGAATATTTTCAATTTTTTTTTTGTATTCTTTCTCGTCGGGTAACCGCAATAGAAAATAAAAAAACAAAATGAGAAAAAATAAAATTGAAAAACAAACAATTTATAAAAATAGTTCAAATACAAATGATGTATATGAAAAAATGATTCTTAGTTTTTATTTTCAAATATAAAAATTTAATTTTGTCATGCAATTAGTGTACGATTTTATGTACAAATATTATTGCACTTTTTATCGTCCACTTATCCATACGTATACCTATGTGCATATGTAATTTATAGGCACATACATTGTATATATATTGTAAATGTACCAATTGCATATAGGTACACATATACTTATACAGACATATATATATATATATTATGGTGGTGGCATGCAATACATGGTACGGTTCTTTACAATTTAACAATAAATATGTGCAAACGTTGAATGTAACTGTCAATTTTCCCCATGAATAGTGGACCAAATAGTCATTTGACTATATACAAACACAACACACTCGAATAATTTCCCTCTATCATTTAATATTTTTATATACAAATATTTCTCTAACGCCGTAATATTATTTTCCAGTCATCAGTTCGGTGATGTGTTTTTGTCATGCAATGCGCAAGTAGTTCAAATCATTTTGTGGCCTGTTAACTCTAACAGAGTGTTCTTGAAGATATGTTGACATATATATATATCTAAATGACAAAAAAAAAAAAAGAAAGAAAGAAAAAACAGAATACACATTGCTGTTTATATTTTCTATTGGATAATACATGTATTATTAATGTAAACATGTGCCAGCAGGTGATCTATATATTATCTGATGATTTATACAATCTCGTAATGAAAATGATAAATGAAAGATATAAAAGAATGAAAATATTTCGATTATTAAGAAACACCGGAAGATATCTCTTTATTGTACCAGGAACTGCCAGTTAGCGTGTTTCAAGTCTGTCATGATAATTCTCTCTCTCTCTCTCTTTCTCTATCACTCTCTCATTGCCATGCACAGATCATCACCATTATATAGTTTTATTGATTGCCCGCCCGCAGAGAATATTCAACTATTTTTACTGGTTGTATATACTGGAATGACTGGAGCCAGGAGGAGATATGTAAGAGAAAATGAATATGTGGGAAGAGACAAATTGTAAAATGAATGAGAAAAAAAAAATAATAATTCTGCGTTAAATTATAATTTTTATAAAATATTTAATTGCTTTGTAATAACATTTAACTATTGATTGAATGTGGGTGTAGAATAAAATATCCTGTTCTAAAATACTACTTTGTCACTCACGTTTCAAATTTTTTTACAGCTGTATTCATTGATTACCGGCTTTGCAGTTTTGTCTGAGACATGAACCTTAATAAAGAAATTTATTTTACCACTATATCCCATACAAATACTTCAGTGCAATGGCTAAAAGAGAGCGTTAGCGTAGTCCTATCAAATTTGTGATGAAATAACAGTATTTCACAATATGATTTCAATTACAATTGTCTAATATTTGTGTTTAATTAATTTATTCACGTGTTTGTTCATTCAACATTCTTTTTACAATATAAATTTTATCGTAGACACTTTTATTCGCAATATTAATTTAGAATTTATCACAAAAATTGATGAAATATGGCCAATAGTGAACAAATTGCTGCCTTGCAGGAGCGGTAAGACTGATTGAACAGTTATAATATCATTATTTAAATGAAATGTATTTTTCAAATTGTTTAAAGTATTTGATTTTTAACAGAGACATTAACAATAAGAGACAGGAGCATTTAGGTTGGGATGATTATTTTATGGCTGTGGCATTTCTGTCATCAAAACGAAGTAAAGATCCATGCACACAAGTTGGAGCAGTGATTGTTGATCAGCTACAAAGAATTGTCGCTGTTGGCTATAATGGTATGCCACGAGGTTGCAATGACGATGAATTTCCATGGCGAAAGGATACTAATAACAAACTCGACTCCAAATATCTCTATGGTATAATTACTATTTATTTGGATAATTTCATTTAGAGTTCTTTATACAAAACTTGTATAGATTTTTTGAATGATTATTGAATAACTTTCAAATTTCACATCAGTTAGGACTCCCTGGGAATGATATAATAGTAAAATTTGTTTATGGAATTTTCATCACGAACATCTCGAAAGTAAATCCACCAATTTTTATAATTCGATACTGTATTTTCGCGAAAAAACGGTAAATAATTGAATAGTGATTGAAATAGTTTCAAATTACCATACTGTATCAGTGAAAAATTGAATTAAACTGGGTCATCATGTATTGCAAATTCTATTTTTACTGAACAATTAAATGACGGTAAATAAAATGAAACGGATATTTGAGAGTTAATTACTATTAAAAAAATGATTCAGTATTAAAATTGATTTGTTATGGAGATCTTATCCGTTATAATGAAAAAATTTGGCATTTAAATACTAAGAGAAAGAAAGAAGTAGAATTTGTTTATATGAATATTTGTAGATGAGAGCGAACATTTGAATGTGACAATCGCAACACAGCTACCATAATAAAATTACTTGAATGATTCGTCTTAATCAATCCTTATCTTATTTCAGTATGTCATGCTGAAGTAAATGCAATTCTAAATAAAAATTCATATGATGTGCAAAATTGTAAGATGTATGTTGGACTTTTTCCATGCAATGAATGTGCCAAAATGATTATACAATCCGGAATCCAAAAAGTTATTTATATGTCAGACAAGCATAGTCATAAAATTGAAACAATTGCGGCAAAAAGAATGTTTGACGCTGCTTCAGTTGAATATAAGTATGTGTTAAAGTTAACCTCCAAAATTCACAATTAATTGTGAAAATTTCTCTGTATAACATTACGTTTCAATTTACAGACAATATATACCTAATTCGGGGAAAATAACTATTGATTTCAATGAAATAAATTGGAACGATCAAAATCAATTGCCATCAACACCATCGAAAATAGGTTAATCAATGGGAATTGTTTGTATCCATTTTTTGGAATGAGGAATTATGTAAAAAGTTATGCCATAATAATTTAATTTTAAATGAAATATCCGAGGAATCAAAAATAATTCATGAGCGTAACATAGTAATTGTTGAAACATCTGTGTTTTGTCGTTACACACACGCAAATCATTGGTTGAATAATAATTATGTTGACAAGACACGTAAAAATGTTACGAAAGCGAAATTTTTAACAACAAATCTATTAATTAATAAATTATTTATAATTACATACATGTTTAATATTAAAATCATGATAAAAATAATGAAAATCAGATTTTTGCATCGGTATAGTTTTTTTCTTTTTTATTGGACGCGTTTGTACAAGTTGGACAAAATAATAACGTTTCATTAAGATATTTTTTTCATGTGTGCATTAAATATAAATAAAATTCATTAAAAAGTATTGAGATATTATTTAGATGATATAATTGAACATTTGGCAGAAAAGTCTTGTTTTTTTGTATCGTATCATGATGTTATGAAATATTAATTGTTTTGAACTGCCGTTGATGAACTTGTCAGAGCATTGATGAGTGGCAATCATGATAGTATTCATTGCAGTCTTATTCACAAACTCGTGTATTTTTTCTACTCTCCAATAACACATTGATAAAGTTTAACACTAGAAAAAAAAAACGAAGATCCATTAATTTTTTTACGTCAATTTTCTGAATCAAAAAGTTTCTAACGAGGGGAAAAAAAAAGAAAATCAATTTTCCATCCTGAATTCACTACAATACAAATATGTATATCATATATATATAAGTATTACTGTGAACAATTTTTCTCTCACTGTATGAAATCTACTTATAAACGACCACCAGATATAATAATTCTACTGTGAGGTAATTTATCTTTGATTGAAGATTGGAGCCAGTAATGTACATTTTGTTTAATTATTCGTTACTCTGTTGTTATCTTTTTTTCTTCCTGACACTTCTTCTCAATCAAAAACAGATAGTCCAACAATATCATTCCTGTTACTGTACAATTCGCCATAATTTCATTTGAAAACTACTTTAGGATCAATATATATCCATATATTTTGTGAAGTTAGATCATTTTTCAATTTATTACATTACTATTGCAAAATGTATTGAAAAAGTATGTATCGAGACGTGCTCATATTTCTAGTCATTTAAATCATTTGTTCTTCTTTCTTGATTCATTTATCTTACGTTTTATTTTATCGCATTAGTAGAGGGAGGAAGAGAGAGAGAGAAAGAGTGAGAGAGAAGTCTACTTTCACGCACTCCACAAGAACAATTTCTTATTATTTAAAGTTCACTTCTTCCACTAACTTTACAAGTTAAATATATATATATATATATATATTGATTTCATGATTGATGTTGATGGCCGTTTTCCTATTTTAATTTTTGTCGCATCGAAGACTATAAACAATAAATTATGGAAATACATTTGCCATGAATTGTGTATTTATTTATTTATTTATTCATTCATTTTATTTTCCTCGTATAAATCTCTCGCGAATGTGCACCTAATTGAGCATTAACTTCGTCCTAATTAGAGAAGTATATTCAAGCATCATCGTCTTAATGGGAATAAACGAAAAAAAAAAAGCTGACATTCAAATAAATTTGTAGAGATATTGAATGCATGATACAATCGAAAGAAAAGAAGAAAAAAATGTTTCATATGATTTTAAACATTCACGACTTTAATAAATGTTCTCATATTCTTTTGTTATTCTATGTTTGAGTGTATTTCAGTAGTGACACGCTATGATGTTAATTATACGACGTAAATTGTTTCAAGTGCATAGATTTTAGTATTAATAACCGACATGTTTGATACAATTCCTTATTTAATTATTAATTGTTCTTTTGTCTTTGTCATTGTTGTTATTTTGTATTTGTTTTTGTTTCAATGTCTTCAATACTTGACAAACATGTTCACAAGTACTCTACACAGTAGAGTGCCATTTATTTTTAGGCATTGTATATTGTATAATTACATATTCGATAGAAATTAATATCGTAATTATATCATTAATTACAAACAATGAATTAGCGCATTTTTATTCGTTTTTTCTTCTGTTTGTGTATAAGTTGTCTTATCATTTTTGCTATGCTGTTATTTTTGTAGAGAATAATGAACGTAAACAAGTCTGATCTTTATTTATTAAATAGTTAAAACCTGGTCATTATTGACGCTGCAAGCAAAATTGCCAACATTACTCTTTATACAAATAATTCTTCTTCTTTGTTTATTCACCGATTCTTTTTTTTTTGTATTTATTTTTGTGTTTTTGCGATCATATTGGCATTTGTTTCATTCATGTTTTAAAATGAATCAATTAACGATTATATTCATGAAATTCACCATAGCCAATAAAATGTCGTTGGTATACTCTTCTCTCTGATTATGCATTTAATTTTTTTTTCCGTTTTAAAATTCCAGATGATATCGCTGCTAAACAGTATCGGCGACGCATGTCATTGATTCATTAATATTGTTTATCAGCACTTTAATTCAATAGCACTAATCGCACTTTACGCAATTCATGATGACGCGACGTTGCTTAAATTGGTTCAACCCCCTTAACTAACACAGACACACGCACGCATGCACACAAACTTTTTTATTATCCGTCCAACTTCTTTTTTTTTTTATTATTATTTAGTCCGAATATTTCCCGATATTATTTCATACGTTTTATTCGCTGCTATTATTTTTTATGGTTGCTCTCTTCTCGTTTTGATTTGTCAATTTCAGTATGTTCCCTACTTAATTTCGTTTTTTTTTCCACAATTTTTTAATTAACGAAAAAAATTATAGTTGGAAATTTAGGCGCGATAAATTGTGTCAATTGATAATTCACTCTATCTCATTTTTTTCTCATTGTCGCTTCTCAAAACGCTCTAACTACAATTGCAGATCAGTTTTTAATTGAATTTTCTTTGTCTTGATGATTAACGTTTATTTTACTTTCAGGTGGTCTGAATGCAGTCGCATATGGAAAACGTTTGTGACATTTTTCCACATAATCATCAATTGCCGCTTCACAATTGCCAAAATCGTTGTTGCGCAGGGCATCCAGCACCCTCGTGCAATTTTTTAATGCAACACCCTCAAGTCCACCATCAATATTTGTTACGAGTGAAAGTGCTTTTGATTGAGCAGTTGGATCGAGTAGATACAACATACGTCCAGCTTGAAGTAAATGCGGCAATGAATTGATATTCTTCTTCAAAAATTCCGAATTAAATTTGTCAGCGTCTGTGATGGAAAATATTTCGCTTGTTTGTCGTTTAACGACTTCGGCAACTGAAGATTCGAGATGTTGAGCCGCTGTGTGTCGAAGAAAACGCACCAGACATGAATGAAGATCCGGATTATTTGCATCCAAACGATGTGCACGTTTTATTGATTGTAACATCAGAAGAGTTTTTCCTGTTGACACACAAAAATAGTAAAACATTTTTTTCTTCAAAGTTTATTTTAAGGAGATCAGAGTAAAAAGCAATTTTGTCTGTGTTTATATATTTATTCATATATTCGGATGCAATACTCGAACTCAAATGCTGTCGTTTCACTACGAAATTATAAAAAACTGTCAAAAATATTAGATGATTGAGAAATTCACGTTTTACATATCTATAAAATGCGATTTTATGTTATACTTCGATAATAAATAATTAACAAATCGCAACTTCGAAATGAAATTATAAACTTGACATTTTACCAGTATAATAAAGCCATAAAGCCGCCATTAAATACGAATGGAATTGTTGTTTGGCTATTTTGAATATTGCATATAGTAACGTAAAAAGTTGATATAATAAAAGTTGCATAAAAAGTTAATTTCTCAATTTTATCAAAATTATTAATGATTCAATCTCAGGTTGCTCTTAGTATTCAAATTTCAATTAGCAAAAAATTATAGTTCCTGCATTTTATTTTTTTGAAGCGCTGTACAATGATCTCGTTAAATGCCAACGAGAGTAAATAACTGTAACACAGTGAAATATGCATATGTTACCTTTACGAATGTAAATTTCAAACGCCATTAAGTGAGTTTCTATCCGATCGGCGGCCAAATTTTGCAACGGCTGCAAAAACTTTATTGCCTGCTCCAAAGGATCTTCAGCCTATTAAATAATTTACATACATATATAAATTTTATTATAATTGGTAATTTAATACTTGAAATAATTGTGTATAAGTAAAATGAAGAGGAGAAAAAAAAATGAATAAAAATCAACACTAACTCGTTCTAGTTTTTCTGGTATCAACTCGTCCAATGTTGGTTGCTCAAAATCCGGATCGGCTTGCTGTCTTGACTTGTTATGCTGTTCCCTTTTTTCTTGCGCTTGAGCCGCTTGTTGTCGTTCAAGCTCGGCCTTTCTACGCTGCTTTCGTTGTTTATTTCTCAATTTCTTCAATTCTGAAGGCGCAAGATTTTCTGCAATCAAATAAAAATTCATTCAACTGTAAGTTATGAAAATATAAAAGCACCATTGAATAATAATAAAAAAAAAATAATAATACGAAAAGAAAAAATAAATGTACATGTAGACAACTTTCTACTGACGTTCAATTTATTGTCAGTTAAAAAATTTATTCACAGCCATTTATTTTTCTTATCTCATCTACACTGAAAGAAAAATATTAGGATACAGTATCATGATATCGAATCATAATAAAAATATATCGTCAAAGTATGTCTATTCGTCATATAATCCTGTTGCTATCGCATATGTGATTGATTCTATGTCAATATTATTCTCAGTGTACATTGCAACGATATAAATTGATCAATTTAAATTGAAAATAATAGTGTGTAATAATTTTTCTCCAATAACACAAGGTTAAACTCCATCATGTTCAAATAGTGAGAGAAGTCGCGTGGAGCAATTGCCCGAATGTTTCGCAAACATCTATTCGTTCAACTGGTTATATATGAATATATATATACACATATATGCTTTCTTGAAGCGGATATCGGTCATTATAACAATGGTATAGACACGTGTAACACGTGAGGTCATGTCACGTGCCAACTTCATATATGAATTACCAACTAACACTCGTTATACTGTATATTAAAAATAATGAAAATCCTTTTTAATAATTCATTTGTTTTTTTTTCGAATAGTTAATAAATTTACGGTGGCTCTTTAACGAAGACAATTTACATCATAATAATACATTATTATGTATTATCTGCCAACGTATAATTCATAATTTCAATAATATCATTTGTATATTATACTTTTAAGAATAATTATGTTGAAGGATAACACAAAAAGATAATATATATATGTATAAATTAAAAAAATTAATGCGTTTAAAGAATTGCTATTACGCTAAACAAATTCATTCTGTTCAGTGGACATCAACGATTTAATTAGTTTTGCATTACATCTGGTGGGTGGGGTGTTATAACGAATAAAAATTCCCGTACGCCAAGCACTTTCCAATTATGTAAGGAATTATTCCAAAACCTTTATATATATATATATATATATTTACTCATAATGCGCTAGAGTAGTCAGCTATGCTCCGTAAATTCAGTTATACATATAAATACAGGTATACATGTTGATATGGAACTCAATTGCGGTACATAGACATGAGGTATTTTTAAATTCACTCTTCCTCAGCGCATTATTTTCCTTCTTACGTAAAAAAAAAAAAAAAAAAAAAAACGGAAGAACACATACGTATTTGTATAAAAAGTATTTCAAAATAAAAATGCATGCAATATCACGCATTTATTTTGACTCACTAGTTCTCTATGTATATATATATATATATATATATATATATATATATATATTTCAAAAGCACTTTTACACAAACTTAATTCCTTTCAATGATTTCATAGTTCATAGAGAGAAAGAAATAAAAAGAAATAAAATAAAATGAATTGACTAAGTATGTGGTGATAAAGATCAATATTTTCCTTGAAACTTTTATTATTGACCTGGACAATTGTATTTTTATTTGCACACATATATCAGCCAATGGAGAATTTCTTTATTAATCAATATTAAATATGCATTATATAAATATTTTTCTTTTTTTTTTTCATCCTTGATAAAATGGACCTTGCGTGGCGTTGCACATGAGAAATATCAAGCAATCAACGCAGTAATGTATTATATTATATTGCCTATAGCAACACTGTATGCAAATCTCATCCCTATATTGCATGATGCAAACATGAACATATAATTGATACGTATATATATATATATATATGTATCGATAATGAATTGTGCTTGTGACCTAGAGTAATTTGCACACTGTTGCACAATCAATTAATCATGATCTCTTTCGCTTGGCCCCACGGCATCCGGAAGACTTTACAATCACGTTTCCAAGATTTATTGTCAGTGTGTTAACGTAACCTTCATTCAAAAAAATCACGAACGTATTGGGTTAATTGTGCATTTCTCCTATCAACAGAATACCTTTTTCTTCTTTTTTTTTATCCAGTCAATTTTCCTACTGGCACGTTGATAAAATGAATTTTTCCGCTTAATTCTTTTTACTAGTGCATACACCGAAATAATATTATTTTATCGATAAAGATTTATTGATAATGTTTATGGAGTAAATGTGATTCAACGCCGTTTTGTGAAAGCGTAAAAAAACCATAAAGAATATAGTGCAATGAAAAAAATAATATAATAAAATATATAATGTGCGGTGGCAGTTGGTGAATAAAATTTCAAATGAAATATAGATGAATTGTTTGAAGAGTTGAAACAAGTAATGAATCGTCAATTAAAAACGCTATAATTATTCTTTAACTACAGCACTCTTTTCAAGAAAAAAACAAAAAGAAGATATGTAGCTTTGCTGAAAAAAATTGGGCCAAGTACAAGATTATAATGAATTTTCCTCATTTTTTCTATTATTCATCGTTTGATTACTTATAAAATTAAATGACAAGGATATCAACGCGAAAGTTGATATGTTCGTTCACTTTCATGTATGTCGGTCGTGAAGTGACTGCTTTCAACTAAAAATTTATTGGAAAATAGTAAAAAGTGAAAGTTAAAATCACAATTTAATATTAAAAAGCACAATATGCTATCACTATTACTACCAATAAATCAATTCATATCGGTTTTAATCAAAAAGAAAATCGATGATTAATATGAAATATGCCTGTGTAGTTTATCATAATACGCAATAGTTATAAACTGCTGAAAGACTAACATAACCCTACTTTTTTCTGTGAGCTACAAAATATCACGGACCAAAACAAAGTACTCGCATAGATTGAATAATGTTTATATTTTTGATTTAAAAATATGACAGAGACAGTAAAGACAAATAAAAATAGCAATTGCCAGAGAATTGACAACGACATAGAAAAACTTCCCTATGAAATTGGCAGGTTAGTATCAGATTAGTAATTATTGCTATAAAACTAGAGCAATATATTCTAAAATAAGTAAAAATTAGTATAAATTTAATGAATATGACTACGCAGCAGCTCAAAGTGATGTTAAAACAATCAGAAATGACCTTAAAATACCTAAAAACTTAATAAATATTGCAACAAAACTAGTAAATATCTCTATAAAATACTGATAACTACTGGAAAATCAATGAAAATTATATAAGCACTGTCTATAAAATTTGTTTATTTTTATCTCCATGACCATAGCGATGACTAAATTCATGAACATATAATCGCCAAAAATCACTCTTCTCAATTTAAATATGAACTGTAAAATTAACTAAATCCTCATTGAAGTACATGAAATGTTGATCAATCTCTACTGAAAAATTTATCTGCATTGAATAACTTCCATATACATCACTCTATCAATTTCTCACACCATTCCCATCATCATTTTACTGAATGAAAAAATTCATCGTCTATTACCATCATCAGTATTTATAAAATGTCAAAATCACAACGTAAACATTAAATTAAATTGAATATCCACGACCATAATGGGCGTAATTCTGTGTAAATGTTTTTTCTCATTGCAGAAAAGAAAAAAAAATGTTTATATATGTTTTAACTTAAAACTTTCTCATGCCCCGACTTGATGAATACTTTTGTTTAGAATCAGTTCACGTCTCAATGGATATATATATATATATATATCACTGTTCGCAGGTGATTCTGGATCTCGTGAGCGCGATTATCACAGTCAGGTATATAATACATTGGGCTCCCTCGTGCGCCGTCGTGCACTTTAACGAGTGCACCGGGGCAAATCGTACATATACTTATATAGATATATTCAATTGTGTCGAAGGCATGCGCAAACAATATATTTTTTCTCAACTTTCTCCAAAGTCTCTATCTCAGTGTCACACTGTCATGAGTTGATTTAAAATCTCAACCATCTCCAATACTAAATAAAAACCAACCACGCCTTACAATCCACCATGAGTGCATTAAAATCATTCTCTTTGTTGCATATTTGCTCTCACTGTCATATTATAATTTTATTATGAAATATCTAATAAACAAAGGCATTACTGATGTACAACAGACAACATTATATATACTCAAACATACATGTCTACACGTAATTAAATAACTCTTGATGATATATGTATAGTTTGTGTGACATAATTAACTTAGAGAAATCACTCACAACATTTTTACATACGCCTGCATTTTTCATATAACTATTTTTTTTTTCGCCTTCTCTGTCTCTTATACCCTCTGCCTTCTTATTCTTGTTCGTTTTGTCTTGCCGGTGGTTATTATGATACGGCGAGACAAATTAAAAATTTCTCGTCATCATTGTACATAATTGCATTTGCACAATGCTGTCGTACGTTGATAATTCTCAGTAACTGTCGACTGTTAAAGAAAAAAAGTAGAAAAAAGAAAACGAAATAAAAGGGACAGTGAGGAAGGCTGTCAAGGCTATGCGAATGCGACGGATTCTGTATATTTCACTCGTGTCAAATGTAGTTATTAGGCTTAGTGAAGAAAAAAAAAAAACATAAGAAATATAATAATAAAAAAATAAAAATATAAAATAAAATGATATAGAGAGGTTTAATGACTGAGTTTGACTGCAGGCTCTAGTCTTTGACCAACTTCTTCATGACGATAACATATGTAATGTATCTGCTATAAATATATGCACAATGGTTTGCATTTACAATTTAATTCCTGCTCGACACATTCATACATTTACATATATGCAAGTATAATTATAATTGTTCGCATTTTCTCTTATTCTAATTTCATTACTTTTTTTTTCTTCTCATTCCACCCGTTGATTCTACATATTTTTTTATATATGTAGATCTAATAGATGATAATTGCATCCTTATAAAATGTCTCACGTAATGTATATGAAGAAACGACATCCGATTAGTTGCGTCAAACGATTTTATTGTGCATTCTATAACTTTGTTCAGCATTTGATTGAGTGATCATTGCAAAGATCGATGATTCTCAGAAAAATTGCCAGCAACATATGCTCATACATATTTTATATACGAGTCCAACTCCATTCACCATCAAATTGAATAGGTGGAAATGATTATAGTTCAGATCAATGAACAAAAATAAAGTGTAACAAAAAATTAATGAATAGAGTGGTATAAATAATGGAGAATCAACTGTCTATGTTGAAAATGCACATTCTTTTGAAACATTGGACTGAATTTGTTTTATATAATAAAAATTTTGTCTACAATGAAAAGAATGGAACAAATAATGGCATTGTGTAAAGGATACATCTTTGCGAATACTGCACCTGAATCTGTCAATTTTAATCACAAACGAAAGTGAATATTCAACTATTTATAAAAGGTATTTGCAAATTGTTCTCTTTTGACAACGAATTAGTCTCACAAATAAATATAATCTTTATGTGATAAAAAAATCATTGGATGTGAAATGAAAAGTCGTGGATGTATCGATATATTTTCTTATAAAAAAAAAAAAATACTTTAGTTTGTTAAAAGAGTTGCGTACGTCTAACAGCGCCAAAAATGTCCTGAAAGAAAATTTGTTTTTATTAGGGATAACATTAGAAATTAATAAAAAGAAAGAGTATACATTATTTATTGGTATTTAAACATTATAAAACAAATTTATAATTACAAACTTTATTATTACAAAAATTACTAGATAAAAAATCGTTTTTCTTAAAACTACTTTTTTTTCTAATTCATACAATTTTTAATATTTTTTGACGCGATTTTGTTTGAAATATCCGAGAATCGTTTTCTCTATAATGCATCGAGCCGAATTTCTAATATTTTCATTTAAAAGTTTTATAAAAATAATTCAAGTGTAAATTTATAACGTAAATCGCCTACTTTTTTATTTAAACTGACATAAATTTTCTAATTTTTCGAAATTCAAAATTCCGGCTCGACACACTATAGAACAAAACCGATTTCCAATATTTCAGAAAAAATCGCATCAAACAATATTAAAAACTGTATGATTTATTATGTCGATTGTGCCAGAAAAAGTAATTTAAAAAAAAACGACTTTTTGTATAGTAATTTTTGTAAAAGTAAAGTGGAATAAATTTTTTTATAAAATTTAAATACCAATAAACAATGTGTACTATTTATTTTTATCAATTTCTATTGTTATAGCTACTGGACAAATTTTTTTCAGCGCATTTTTGGTGCTGCTAGACGTATATAATCTCTTAATTGAACTAGCATTGTTTCATGTACACATATAATTTTACATCAACATCTCATTCTATTCCACCCTTACAATTTATACATTACAATTTTTAGTAATGAAGAGCTAATATTAGAAATAACTTTGACCGTGATTGATAATAATTTTTCGTAATCAATACCAAACATTTTTTTACCTTCGTTGGGACATAAAATAATATGAGGTTATCGAAGAATATAATCCAGAAAAAAAATAATAATTGGCAATTTTATGATTTATATTGTAAAATATACAGAGGTTATTGACCCCATGTTATTCATCGTAATCGACAATTAAAAAATATCCAGACTTCAGACAATTGTATATTTATTATGTTGATCATTGAAATCGTAGCTTTCATATAAAATGATGAAATTAATATATTTCTAAAACAATAAGTATATGATTTGCGATCAAATATAGATGGAGTTATTGCGTGTACCATTTTTAATATTGCATATTACAATAAAATATTGCAACAATGAAAGTCAAATAAGAAATTAATATTTTCACTTCGGAACAAAAAATAATTATTCAATGTGGGGATTGGTATATTGATACATAACCTAATACATATATTGATATGTCATTAACGAAATTACAATGTTGGAACACAACAATTATTTCATGATTACACAAAAAAAAAAGTTGACTCAATTAAATTTAATAAAGACTTAACAAAAAAGTATGCTAACATAAATTTTGCGGAAATTAGTTCAAATACTTAAATTAAACAAGAACCAAAAAGATAATTATTCAAATAAATAAAACTATTTTCCCATTACATAGAGATATGGTGTTTTAATTCGCATAACATGAGATTTTGTGAATTTATTTTTCTCAGTACAATGCTACTTCATTTCAATTACTATTACTATTATTCATCTCATGAAATACCGGATTCCAATCCAAAAAACAATATAATCCTGACTTTTACTACTGCTGTTGTATAATAATCTTTCTAATTCACTTCATATATAATTGCAAATTAAGTTCAATGGTTTTCAAACACCATACGTATCACATCTATACATTATTAAACTACTGTATGAATAAAAAAATGTATATAAACATAATTTCGATGTAGAAAAATAAAAGATATAGGCAGCAGAATAAATTTTCATGAGTGTGCTGACATCAAAAATAATTTCAACATAATATAGCACACACACTGCACATAACAACAATTTGCAATACATATTCTGATAATTCGTTGAATTATTAATATTTTATAGGTTAAGGTGTAAAAATTTTATTTTCATTAATTTCACATTGGTATAAATTACAGTACTATATATAGCTACCTTCACCGTGAGTAGGCAAAAGAGCGAGGGGAAAGGTGAGACAAAACAAGAAAGAGAGAGATAATCATGTAATTTCTGCGGTCGTGCAATACGATAAGACCCACACCGCCTCCAACCGCAACGTCCGTGAAATAACGTTAAGTTCTTTATTCTAACTATGGCGAAAAAAAAAAAAAAAAAAAACAAAAACAAAAACAAAAAGAAAGAAAAAAAAAATACAGAACTCTGAAGAATAATTTCTTTCTAACCGCGAGAGAGTCTATACGACATGAAGTACAGAGTATATGCACATACAATTATTCATTACATTACACATGACTATGTATTATATATACATACATGTACATATGATAATAGCAGCATTAAACAGAATAGAGAATGAATGAATGTGAATCATTGGAGTAAAGTGTCGTTCGTGGAAATCAATAACGAAACTGTCAATTTTCATAACATTTAATTTAGCTGCTCGCAATAAGTTCAATTGAACAATTATGAATATGTATTTAAATATACAAATATATGAGTGTGTGTAAACGAATGGATGAATGAATGAATCTATTCATTAATGAATTATTTTAATGATTGATTAATATGTAAATGAATTTTAATCAAGATGTCAGGTCAAGGCGACTGATTATTGCTGACATAAACATGAAATGGTGAAATGAAATAAATAACAGCAGAAACAAAATAAAATTTATATAATTTACTTCTATTTCATTTCTTTTTTTTTTTTCCTTCATATATAAATGAATTATAAAAATTCATGGTTGTATTTGCGGATGGCCGAGCAGAGTAAAACGGTGAAAACGGCTGCATCATTATAAATGAGCCGTATTTATATGAAAGTTGCGTGTGGTGAAAAATGAGATTCTCTTGAGAAAACATATATTCGTATATTCGACTTATCTATTTGAATATATATATAAAGTTACAATCACCCATCTCATACACAAAACCGTAAGAAATGATGAAAAGTGGAAAAAAAAAAGAGAAAAAAAATTATTTCATCAATTGTTACTTTTTAATCAATTTTTCCGTATCATCAATTATTCTATTAAATTAATTTGTAACGAGTGTAAAGTATAACCGTGTTCTATTCCTAAGCCATATAGGCTGAAATAAAAAGATTAATAATAATATTAAATGAATTGCAAAACCTATAAATATAAAAATAAAAGAGAAAAGAAAAAAAAAGAACAAAAATAGGAAATATAAAATACGATCTATAGCATATTTAACTGCAACACTGAACTACAAATTAAACTCAATATGGAATTTATAAATGAATTCTCTTATAGCTTACAATTATCCACGAGATAATTAGGGCAAATGGCGCAATTGTCAATTACGTTTTATTTCAAACATTATTCGATGGTTAAAGAACAATATAAATAGATGTAGGTATGGTGAGACCATTGGCAAAGAATAAATGTTTATTGGCGGCAAAAGTCCTTTGTAAATCGCCCAACATCTCGATAAAATTTCATACATAGAAACATGGAGACATATCTATGGTTATACATACATTATATATCAATATAGCTATGTAATCTTTATATTTAATGCGATCAAACCAAGATATCGGAGTGCATACGAACCGTGATATCTCGCCCACGTGTCTATATCTGTGGCGATGTGGCAGCGTGTGTGGTGAAGGGTGTGTACAAAACGTGCGCAACCACTGAGCAATGAATATACATATATATATAGGCGTGGCACTGTACAACATAGTGAACTATACCGTGTATAAAAGTATAGTGATGTTTGTTGGAGAAATAAGAAAGGAACTGAAAGAGATAGAATAAATCCATGTGACTACGTATCGACGAGTTGGAAAGGCCTTTTTACCAGAACAAGTAGAATGCACGACGCCACTGGAATGTTAAATTCCCATGCTAATTTCATATATACTGTTGTATGCGTGAATAAGTGAGTGTGAATGTTGGAGCTTTACTTTGCCACACATTTGGGACTGTTAACACAAGCAATTTGCACCCACATACACATTCAGTGTTCGCCTGACTCGAATTTAATTTCAATGAAAGAATGGATACATAAAAAGAACCCAAAAAAAAAAAAGAAAAAAGAGATAATAAAAGAATGAAATAAAAATAATTGGTTTTCCAACTGCCGCTTCACTGTGACCGTAAGTAAAGATAGAATAAAATAAAAACAACACGATCAAAGAGATTGAAATATATATACATTTATATGAGACGATAAAAGATCCGGGAACAGACGACGACAAGGTCATCGTCATTCAACGGGTTTTCAAGTTGTAAATTGTCATTTTTTTCTTTTTTATATTTGTTTTTATTATTTTTATTTTTCAGAAAATCAAACTAATTACGAATTTCGGTTGGATAACATTCGATGGCGTTTGATATTCTTCAAACAATACAAATTTATTGTAATACTCTCTTTCCCCTCGAATTACTGCTGTTCAGTGATGTTTTATTTATTATTATTATTTTGGTTAGTTAATGGGAATCGGGTCAGTGTTTTACTAAAATCCAAGGTGAAAAACTTATAAAACACTGGTTAATTGTGGAAACATAGTCCGACATATATTTAACGTTGTTTTTTTTATATCTTCTATCATAAAATAATTTATACAATAATAGTGCGGACATGATAATATGATTTTAATTGAAAATTGACTAGTGAAAATGACTGGTGACAATTATTACATGGTGGCGGTGAGTTTTATATAGCAAAAGAAAAGTGTCTTCTCGGTTGGTAGAGCAACGAACTTGCACGGTATAAGAAAAAGAGCATTAGGCACAACAGACACAGAGATAGAGAGACGGAAAGAGAGTGGCATACCAGGAAACTGAAGACGAAATTTACCGACGTGAATTCACATTTGCTCGACTCGAATTCCGTCACGGTGGCTGAAGTGAGTGGCTGAATTGAACGTCAGCAGTGTCAGTAAGTGCATTATAAGGAATGATAGAGGAAACCGAAAAAGAAAAAAAAAAAAAGACACCACCACTACCACGAATAACAACAAATGATCCTGCTTCCTCCTAATGATAATTAATACATAAAAAAAAATCATATCGTGGGGATGATTTATATCCGACACATGGCTATAAATTTTACCAATCAAAATCCACACACATTCCCGATAATAAATAATAAAAACAAAAATATCAATAATTCACCTCTCGTCGTCTCTCTTTTATTTTCCGTCGCACTTGAGAGAAACTACTCAACCAACACCACACCATAAAAACATCCGGTAGATTAATTTTACACTATTTTTTATTTTCATGCCACGGTTTTTTTTTTTGTTGTGTTCAAGAGTGATGATCTCTTTGAAATAGGTTGGACATCGTACTAATAATCTGTGACTGTGTTAGTACCGATAATAATGAGCCAAGGCGAAAAGAAAAAATGCGAGCAAGGTGATGGAAACAATAATAAATAAAATTGTCGGTGTGAGGAGAGTGACTCAACTCCGTGACTTATTAGTGGAGACACTTTCGCTGTCTTTATTTTTTTTTTTTGTGTATTCTTACTGTATTAGTTTTTACATCTATGTATGAATTTTTTTTCTTCTAGTACCGCTCGTCCCTTGTACAAACTGTTATTTATGTATACGTATCGTTTAAATATACATGGCTGAAAACAACCTGTCAAGAATAGCTGATGACGTCGATACGATTTAATTTCTAATTTCATGCGTGAAACCAATGCAAAATAAGGAAAGTTCACAGGAAAGTTTACATAAATGTCTTTGTATGTATAGACAAAGACATTGTAGTCTATATTCACTTCTGTTTGAAGACATAGCAGTACTACGACAGCAAATGAATTGGAACGATAATTATTCATCAATTAAAATACGATATTTCATGACCAAAATAATTGAAATTGAAGAATAAATTGTGAATAAATATACCAATCACTGATTGAATAATTATTCATTTTGATAAAATAAAAAAATTAATTTCACTCTTTGCATTCGATGTTGTAATCATTTATTGTAATATGCAATATTCAACATAGCTACGCCACTGTTTTATCCACATTTTATTGTAATTTATGTCTTTACCACTCCACCAACATATCAACTTTATAATTTAATTTCAAAGATGCAACTTCAATAATCAAAATAAAATTTAATTTGTAAACATAAATTATTCAATAATTCATTTAGCCGTTATATTTTCCGGAATATTAAATTATTTTGTGGTGAAACAGAGACATATGTAAAATATGAATTTGAACTGAAGTGTAAACGGGAAATGATATATATTTCAATTTATTTTCATCACAAATATGAAATAAATATGTTTACGTAAACATAAATTAAGAAATGAATTAAATTAACTATTCAAATGGATTTGCATGAAACATATGAAATGTTCAAGTGAAATTTCTCCAGACTATTTTCTAAAACGAAAAGAAACGGAAAAAAAAAAAAAAACCAGAGGAAAAACATCCTCAGCCGCAAATTGTCGGGATGATGATCAAGTTCTTTGCATACCCGTGATCTTGATATTACCACTCCGCTCCACTTCTCAACGCACAACCAGAGTACATCCAATTATAAAACGAATTACTTTTACATTCATTCAATCGAAACACAAACAAATAAAACAGTTGAAATTGAATAAAAGCGTAGAGACAGATAATGAATGGAAGACAGCATTGTGTTTCATGACTGAGCGCAACGAATTCTTCCGCTTTATTATTTGAACTCTACTCAAGTTATTAAAACACCACCCGAGCAATGTCCTGTGATAATTCCTTCTATTGTTTTGCATATAAATATTTTCTGGCGAAAAGAAAACGTATTGCGCACTAATTGCCAGATGAATTAACGTCTTTGTATCTCAAGCGCACGAGGCACACACACACACACAAAGATAAACTATGGTGTATGAAGAATAATGAAATTAAATTGCATCAAGAGAGAATGAGCAAGATTTTTTTTTTCTTTCCATTAGTAAAACAATGAAAGAGTCTTGGGAATTTGCTTGCTCCTTCACCTTGCTATGTAGATAAATTTGTCACTGCTTTCTCCCCTTGATATTCTTTACAACAATGAAAAGAAAAAAAAAAAAAAAAAAGAAATGTATAAAAGAGTAAAAGAAAAAGAACAACGCCACATTGAATAATTTTGCATTCATCAGCGAGAGTTCATGTGCGCTTTGCAAAATGAAATAGGCAACGACACACATGTGGATATAAAATATATGTATGCTCTTTCATGACTTTGGAAACTCCCCGAACAAATGACATTTCATTCTAGAAATAAGTATACGTGTTTTAACATGAAGAAGAGAGAAAGGAAAAAAAAACACATTGCGATGAGTCTCCTGTTCTGTTTTCAGCGTTGAGAAAATCGGGATGAGACCTCTGGCCGTCCTTGTCTTAATGACTCACACGTATAAAAGAAAATTTCAAGATTATGCACGTATGTGGGTGACAATTTACCTTAAATAAAAATTCCTGAAATTAATATGACTCTGATTTACTTACACAAAATTACTTTTAGCGATGATGACACTTTTAATATTATTCTTATATTCATAATTTTTGCAGTCTCATGTGGTTTGCGTCATTACTTTAATTGCAACGACGTCATGAATTTACTATGAGTAAATATAACGTTGAAATAAATGATGATAATGATGATGATGATACTGTTGATGAAAAATGAAAAAAAAAAAAAAGAAATTTTAATAAAAATTAAAACAACAGACATTAATTAAAATGTTCATTTGTGTCTATAAAGTGCACAGCTTTCCTTCCAATGAGAAAATAAGAATCAATCGATCGCACCAAGTTTGGTTAGACACACGAGTCGCCACACACGAGGAGTGTCTCACTGTGTCCTTCAAGAGATGCAACAAACGGATGAATATAAAAATATCTATTCAAAGATATGATTCACATCAGTCGCCGTGTGCGTATGTGTTATATCAGTTGATTGATGGCAATCAAAATCACCACAGTAATTTTAGGTATAATCCATCACAACTATCAATTATCAAAACATTCAATCTAATTCAACTATTTGACTCAGCATATTTATTGGATATATATATCTACACGTATAAGTAACATAACAATATGATAAATTTGTATCACCTTTCAATTGCAATGAATCATCATAATTATTGAATGATGAGTAAATTTGTTTTATAAACTTTATACAGTGGTAAATGAAAACATAAATGGAGGAATATTTATATTTTTCGTTGTTTTCTGTTATAATTTTATATTATTTTACTTGTCCGGAGTGAATTTCCGATGTTAATTGTGACCTTCGCGGGCGTGGTTGAATAATATTTCACCCAACACGACCCAGTTGACTTGACCTCGAGCTCACTGTACCAATACAACCCGATGCTGGACGCACAGAATGAATTTCCACACGAAATTTCATGTAGATATATTGAATAATCATATTGTAAAATATAAATATACATTTCGATTGTTAATTATTGAATTGCGTTCGTTAAATTTATTTGATGGATAATGTAGAGCTATTTCTTCCGGTCAATGTGTGCAGAGACTGAGCATCAATAGTGGGGCATATAGAAACAGGAAAGGTATTATATTATATTACACTTGGGTTAGTAAATGTGAAAAGAGGCGGTAGGAGAGTGGAACGTGAAGAGGAGAGAGGGCGCGAAGGCTCAACATAGACACGAGGGATATTGCGCGCAGTCAAAGTCGGAGTATCCGTGATATTGGTACGGTGGAGAAAAACAACAGCGAGAACCGCAATCGTGTCTCTCATCTCATGTTTTGATTGATGAAACGGAAAAAAAAAAAGAAGAAAAAAATCTGATAAAAAAAAATTTCTTTGTGATTTTTACTGGTTATTTTTCTTCTTTATTATTTTTATTTTTTTTTAGTATTATTTATTATTCAAAACTGTTGACATCTCTCTCGGGATACCTACAAACGTGACATAAAGTAATTTTCTTGCGCTCAGTGTGAATATTATTTTGCTGACGCACACACGGGGGGGAACACACTGACACAACGGACGATCGCGCATGGGCTGCTCTGGGAGGATACTACAAGTGCAGTGGGTGCATCGTCGTGCTTGACCAGTTGTGTTATGGAAGTCAAGAGAGGAAGGACCAACATTTATTTACATATATTCACATATATTTAATCAATGTGCCAATGAATATTATTTATACACTTTTATCTCTTCATTGAGTGAGAGATATATTTACGTTTATCAGTCGACAAATCAACCAAGTTAGTTAGTTTTTGCCTGTGCTGACATTAAAACTAACAAAATATACAATCGTGAGTGTTTTCAAATAATATGTCATATTTAATTTATTATTATTTTAAATTTTGTGGATTTTTGAATGAAAAAAACAAAGATTTATTGCAAATTTAACTTATTGTCCGTTGACAATCACGACATTTAGACGACAAATCGGTTGAACATGATACTGATGTAATTGTACCATGGCGCCTAGAATATATATGTATATGCAAATGTGCATGAAAAAACAAAAAAAAAAACGGTACTTGCTCTGTTTCGTTCTTTCACATTTTGTTACTTTTATTCTTTTTTTTTTTCATTCATTTTTCATTGCATGACTGGCAAATAAATACATCGGAGAAAACGATTATATGGAGTCATGGATAACGGTATGGAGAAAGTCGTAAATGTCAGTTGTAAATATGTGTATCGTTTTACCGGTCATCACAAATCCATCAAATTGCAGATGTCCAAACGTATGGCCAATATCAATTTTAAATTATTTCGATGACAAACAAAATACACATGCAAAAAATGTGTTTTCTCCATCAATTCAATTTAAACCTATCATCATTATCATCATCATAATCATCCCCACGGTTCCATCAATTTATTATAATAATTAAAACAAGAAGAAAAATATATATCAACATTGCCAATCGATGGAAATAAATGTTATAAAAATTCCACTAAATCAATCGTAACAAAAAAAAAATGGAATATCAATCTCTCTTTATATTGAATTGAATGAATATATTCACGGTGGAATCAAATATCTGTGGAATTAAGTATTAATTCCACAGACACACGGCCGGAAGTAAGACGTTATAGTCTGCACACGCGTCGTCGTCGTCGTTGTCGTCGCCGCTGCTGCTGCTGCTGCTGCTGCTGCACCCGTGGAAAATGCTTTCACGATTGCATTGGTTGGAGCGCACACATAAGTGCACGAACGCAAGGCGAGATACTTTAAAAGAGATTGACTTCATAAGTAGACTCAAGATAAATATAAAAGAGACATACGTATATATATATTCGAGTGTGTACAAACTTCAATCGATCTCCGCTACCACCTCATTTAAAATAATAACTATGTGGCTTTCCGGCCTATGCTTGTTGCCCCCAAATGACAGCGTGCATGGCAATAGTTATTGCAATACTTTCGGACTTCCGCTGTTAACTACTTCGCGCGTTCATTCAAGATGTTTTAATAATTAAAATAGAGAGAAGTTTAATTATCATTAAATATACAGTCGCATACATTTTTTATTTTCCTTTTTTGCTTTAATGAGTGTTGACTGCTCCTTCAAATTTCTTCTTCACGTGTGCTTTCACTCATAACTATATTATAAATACTAGAAAGAGAAGAAGATAATAATAGACAAATTAACGTGAATACAAATGATATAAAACATTTTTTTATTTACAATTTCACTTTATCTTTATTGTACGCACGAGATAGAATTCCGGCAAGTGAAAAAAAATCTAGAGTGTACTTAACAGAGTTACTGATCATTGAATATGCTCGCAGTATTATAAAATCATCGGGCACTATAAGTGCTTATCATATTACGTAATAATTTTATTCTCCATTCAAACGTTTGAACAGAAAAAAAAAAAAACAAAACAAAAATATATGTATAAAACAAAAGTAATTTTGCCCGCAGTGAAAGTCGTATGATGGCGATACTTTGGCAAACGATTGTAATGTCAGATTATTTTTTAGATAATTACATACCGTTGATTGCCTGTCAAAGTCAATTGCCTTTCAATATTAATCTGTGTGATCGGCCAGTGAACACACTCTCGTGCAAACATTTCTACACATATGCACAGTAAAATCGAAAATAATAATATAAACAAAAACTCAACAACACCAAATATCAAATATATATATTTGAACAGTGAAAATAATTGTGAAGATGGATGAGGTGCGGTTGCAAATATCTATATACGTTGTAACAAATATAAAACCTTGGCACGACCTCCAACAGTTAGTCCATATTATGAATGAGAAATACATCTAACGCTTGTAGTCTTCGTCATTCTGCGCTATTAAATTGCAATGAGAGGCCATGGGAGGTCAATTAGAGCGTGGGAATGCGTTCGAACGCCATACGAGAGGTCGAACTAAATATAGGAAAGCAATGAAAGATATATATTGGAAAAAAGAAAAATAATAAAAGCATAAAAAAAAAAATATAGAGTGGAAGAAAACAATTTGTTACTTGGATATAAATGTAAATTCTATGTCCGGATATGTCATCGAGTGATGCATCACATATTTCACGCTATAAATAAATATAATAATGGCGGATTCTTCAAAGAAACAAGTCCCGTGAGTGACATTCCATATAACGATGAAAATATAATTGCTAGAAATTATAATCATGAAAGCGTGTGTTATTTTATAATTCCCACACACGAAAAAAAAAAAAAAAGAAAAAATCGAAAAACAAAACAGAAATAAAATAATATGAGTTTAATTTGCTGACCGAACAAAAGAAAAATCAATGAATGTAATTGCTATCAATTGGCAATTGAAATTCTCGCAATTACATTAATGAAATAAATATCATCCAATTTACTGCCACTGTTTCAATTGAAGGAAGAAATGAATAAGATGGAAAATCCGGTTATTCCTCGATGTAAAAAACTGAATAGTAAATAAAAAGAAAATAGGAATATATTAAATATTAAATTGCTCGAATCAAACATCACATGTATTATTTTTAGTTACTGTATTGTCCAATCACTTGACACCGTGACCACTTCGTTTCTACTATCGACCATTAATTGTTTACATTTAGCAAACGTGCGCGAAGGTAAGCAAGTTTTATCAATATCAACATCATATACAAATACATAAATATATATAAATGAATGATATTAACCAAGTTAATCAAATTAACGTGAGTGTGATAAATATCAATGCGATGCGTCATGGATGAATAATGCGCTTCAATAATACAAACCCCTCAGCAAAAAGATTTTACTATTGAAAAATCCAAATGTATATGGAAAAAGAAGATCATTTAAAAAAATATCATACAAAACTTGAATAACATCGAGTTAATTTTCAAACATCCATACACAGGCGAGTATTATTTCACGATAAAGCAATGAAACTTGGCTAAACAATTTAATATATTTACCCCCTAACATAATGTGAAAATACGTTTAATTACATTTTTTCCGTATTTTTGCGTTAAATATAAAACGTTACAGTGCGACAAGAGAGATTTGTCGATATGACGACGATTGCTGTAGCGAATGAGAGTGTAATTGCACTGCACCACTGGAATTAGGCCGTTAACCTTGTCTCCTAGCAGTCACTTGCTATCTCACAAATAAAAAAAATAAATAAATAAATAAATAAATAAATAATAATATCGAATAAATAAAAGAGTGAAATATCAGATTGAAACCGGTATACTTGACTGTATAAAATGTGACTATAGATGCTCTATTTCAACAAAAGTCACATGAATAACATTATTTTCCATGTTCATATATAAATTAAATTAATTATATACAATACGAGAAAAAGAAAAAAAAATCTGCCCACACAATGTGGGTGTCATCAAAGTATAAACATTAATCAACACCTACAACATTTACAATGACAACAAACAATCAGCAACAAGATACTTCCGACTGACAAATAAAAAATCAAATCGTAAATATAAATTGCCATACATACTCATTAAAATCATTTTCAACTTGCAATCATTCAGCAATTATGCATTATTTATATATTATAATATTATTTTTCTATCAAACTAAAAGTGGCATAGCGTCAACAATCATTCAACACGAATGAGTACAAGTTGAATAGGGCTGCAGTAATGAGAGAATTTATACACACACATATATATAAATATATAAATATATATGTGTATGTATATAGAGAATTATTGAAAAGTAAGGAGTGAGAAAAAGCGAGAGAGAAAAAAAAACCAAATGCGGTAACTTGTCGGTTGCTCGAGGCTATTGGGATGAACGAGACGAGCACATTATATTATGCAAGCATAAAACGTGCTGCCACGATAGAGTAAGTGCCCGGTCAATGCCAAGGTATTCTACTTCAGCTTCCGTTTAAATATATATATATATATATATTTAATCCTCTTGAACCACGACATCATCAACCATAAACAATATTTACATAACGTAATTATTTTTTATGACCTCACTAATTTTTTTCTATTCGCATCTGACAGACAAATTATTACATATAAATCACGTAATTTTAAATCGCTACAAAACACCAAGATGCAATTTGGAAAAGCCCCAACAGTGCATATTAAATAAATATTACAATATATTAATATTGCGAGAAAAGAAAAGAAAAAAAAAAAAAAAAAAAAGAAACAAAAGGGAAATTCAAATATTATTTATTATCGGACGTCGGTTATTGTTACTGTTATGTCCATAGCGAAAGTGTAACATCGAATAGGGAAAGTTATACAATAAACATGATATAAGTAAGCGTATAGAATATACACTCTCGAATATAAACATGTATTTTTTAACATACGTGTTACAGATATAATAAAATCCACAATTTTTATTACGGTACGGCTCTCCTATTTACTATTATCAGGAGCACATTCACATATATATATATATATATATATATATATATATATACAATGGTGATATTCAAACTATATAAGCATGAAACCATAACGTAACACTCATTATGTTGGGGAATAAAAAATAAATATATATATCAATGATTTAAATTTCAAAATAAATTGTGTATTGATTTATCATTTCACTTCTAGTTTTTATAACGTAGTGATAGAGAGGCATTTTTTTTTTTCTTGCGTTATTGAAGGTAATTCATGACAAAGACAATTACATTGTTGTTCCATTAAAACTCATTTATAGAATTATTATTGACCCGTACGTGGTTGTCGTGTTTGTAAAAATAGAGATTAATATGATATGACATCGTCGAAGAACAATTCAATTGTTATCAAACAGAGTGGAAGCCAATAGAAGGCAATACCCATGAACAATCAAAAATAAATGTGTACATGTATATATTTTTTCCAATTTATGTTTGATGCGGATACAATAACAACAACATGGACACCCATCCAATCCAGGGATTCCCCTGTTTACATTATATTTGTAATAAATTGATTCGTGTTATTATCTCATGATGAATTCATTTGTTGTGGAACAATGTGAAGAATGCGAAAGCAAAAAAATAAAACATACGGGAAAAAAAAAAATTACAAAAAACCGAACGAAGAGGCACAAGAAAAAGACGACACCAATGAATTAGATAACGACGTAATGCATTTGAAATCCTTTTTTTTTTTTCTGTACTCGGTACGTGACGAGAATAATTTGCAACTGTAATCTATAATGAATTTCTACGGAAATGTGTTAGAATTGACAATGTATATAAAGAAATACTCATAAATAGACCTGAACAATGTGACGATACGACAGAATAATAGTTTTTAAAAAAGGAGCGATTTCTATTTATTACTTTCGCTTTATTTTCCTCTTTTTCGTGTAAATAATTTCAATTCTCTCTTTTTTTTTTTTTTTCTATTTCTTTTAAATATAAGTGCTGGACTTATATACAAATAATACATAATATGTTCATATTTTGCATTCACTGTGCTCTCAATATCCTTTTTTGGATAATCCTTTCGGGCGTTTTTATATCTATACCCGCAAGGGAAAAATTGCTTAGCTCAAGTGAAAAGTGTTGAAATAAAACCAGACACACCCCGGGTCACGTTGGCCTTTCACTCTCTCATATATAGCACAAAAGCGCTCTCAATATATGTATACATTTCATTTTACCATTCCAGCAATTTATATATATATATATATATATATATATATATATATATGCCATTTTTTTTTATTTCTATTACTGTAATAATTAAAATGGACAGACAGATACATAACTATCAAGGTCCACACGTCGATTAATGCCATTAGCCATGGGTTAAAAAAAGTAAATTAAAATTTTTGACCTGCTATAAATAAGAATAAACAATATAGCCATAAAAGATTAATGGGAAAATTTCGAGCAATACCGATAGAAAAAGAGATTACTCATACAAATATAAAAAACGAATAAAAAATGATGATGCAAGATAGCAAATTAACAAAAGAAAACACAAGATAAAATAATCGACATTGTCATTGCCAAAATATAATTACTTGCTCAATTCTCGATCAAATATTGTTAAAGTAATTTAAAAATGTGATTTATAAGATATAAATAATATTCGAACGATATAGATTGTAGAAGAGACAAAATACGTTGGATTTTGCAAGAGCACATAAAGCGTGTTCGAGCGTTTTCATGGTTCGTACACGTTCAGTTGTTGAAACATAGTTGGAGAGTTGAAACATAGTTGAATTCAACTTTTATAGGTGGGTGCAAAGAGCGGGCGTATATGTTATACATATATACAAATATATATATATATATATGTGTGTGTGTGTGTGTGTGAATTAAAGTAACCAACCTGGCGTGTGAGAGGCACTCGTGAGAAATTTTGTAGATAGGACAAATAAAGAAAAGTGAAATGAAACATGAACGTGACACAAAGGACCATGTGTTGATGCACATTCGATTTTTAAGCAATTGTCAAAGCCTCTGGTATATATGTATATATATATATATATAAATATTTCCGGATGGAAGTGTGTTTATTTAGAAATAAATACAATGTCGTGAAAAGTCAAAGTTCATGTCAATGTTCGAGGAAATAATACATCGAATGTAACAACGGACGACACATGTGTGTGCTTTTGCCATTGTCACAGTTGCAAATCATGAGAAAAAAAAATTTTTTTATTTCTTTCATTCACTACCACGCCAAGATATTTTTGTTGATTCAATTTAAATAGAAAGTTTTTAAAGCAAAATACACTTCCGTTTATGATAAGGAACAGCTCAATGATAAATATATAATTATATAGGAAGTTTAATTTCTAAACATATAACTTCCGACAATTTTTACTTTTCATTTGATTGCTTTACGGTAATAGTGAAATGAATTTAAACAACAATTTATCAATTATATTGATATGTCGGTGTCCTTGAAGGGATAGCGCGACGCAATAGGGGAAAAAGATAGTGAAAACGTGCGGTTTAACATCACGTGTTTCTCTTCTTTTGTATTTATATTAAATATCTGAGTGAGAAATAATACTTTGTGCTAGACACCGTGTGATTAAAATCAATGTTTCGTGAACGCACAGTTGAAAAGACAACCTTCAAATTTAGGTCATCAACATAAAGTGTTAATGGCCATTATTTATTCATTCATTTCGTTTCTTATTTCAAAGCATTCTAGTTATATATATATATAATTCTTTTTCACACTACTTTCCACAAGGTTATCCCATGTATATAGAATAAAAATTAAATGAAACACAGTATAATAAAAGATAAATTTCAATAATCGTCAAGACAATAACTAATTTGCTAGTAAAAAAATTGTAGATGTATTAAAGCCAACGAAGTGATACAAATTAAAAGTTTATGAGAGGGCGGCGTGAGAGAAAATGAGAGGAACAAAAAAGCAACCAAGTGAACACAATCAAAATGTTTTTGTAACAGCAATATAAACTGTCTTTACTCCACAACCCGTTATATCATGATACAAATATCTCATGATGATCTAACGATAATATAATCGTCGAAAAAAGTCGAACAGTAGAAAAAAAAATTAAATAAAATAAAACATTCCATAAAGTAAAATAGATGTCGAAAAAAAAATTTCTATCATTTTTCAAGCGACAAACCGACATTATTGTTACATTTATTATCCATATATCCACAAATGTCAATGATATAACTAAATACGAATATGAATTATTATACCGATGTTTGATTATCCATGTAAATTAATTTATTGAATCAGTATCGAGCACGGTGCATTAATAATTTATTTATTTTTTTTTTTCTCAAATTGAAACAAATTCTCATGAGAAATTCGCAAATGGCACAACACAACATTCTCTATACTCTCAACCGATATTTTACTTCCGTGACTGCATAAACATTCTTGTCTTATGGCAGACGCAAATATTCATCAGCATGAGAAAATATATTTACATTGAAATTGTATATAGATATAAGTAAATATGGACAATGAAGAGATATGAAGGTAGGCTATGTCTCTTGTAAACTGGTGGCGCAGTAATATTATACCTATATGCTGACTTGGAAACGTCATTATCGGTGTCTGGTTGGTCCATAATCCAGTGACCCGTGAATGTTTGTCGGCCGTTCACCGACGTATATATACGAAGAGAACGATATGAACGACAACAACGCGGTGGGCCGCAAGGGAAAGGCGTGGCTGACTTATTATATTACATTCCGGTGTATCAATATATATATTTATATAAATATATATACACCGAAAGGAATATTTCAAATCATTTCAAACTGTTTAAGGCCATGTCAATCATTATTGATCGTTTGATTGACATGGAATTCTTTTTATATTAATTTATTCAAATGTAATAAATGAATTTTGTACTTTGTGCATTTTCATTTTGTTAATAGTGAAATTTTTAAAGATGTTTCCGCAATATAGAACACGTACGCGAATACCGCGATGTGCTCGCGAACTTGCCCATATTCTCATCGTAGAATTATAATTAAATTTGTGTACACACGAATACAATATTTCACTTCAATAAGTTTAGTTTTTAATATTGGATATGAAATCATAAAATTTTTATTTGCATTACCATTAACACATTTAATGACTGAAATGATTGATCTTCTGTTTTAGATGGCTTGGAGCATCTTTAAAAAGCTGCTACTACTTCATTTAGCAATATTAACCATTTCCACAATTACTTCCGCAAATGATCATCATTACAAACGGCATATTCAAGCTAATAATCATCTATTGAATGCGCAATTCACATATGAAACGTCCAAGTCAACAATAAATAGCAATGATGATGATAATGGTGCTGCTGTTAATGATGATGAAGATGATAATGATACGATATTAAAACGAGAGAAAAAAACTAGCCACAGATTGATGGGCGGTCACATCAAAATTGAAACAATGAAAAAAGGTGAAGATAAAGATAAAGAGAATGACGGGGATGACGATGAAGCTAAATGGGATGATGGATTAATTTTATCATCAGCTGGAAATGGAAAAGAAAAAAAATTGAGCATGGGAAATAGCAAAAGTAATAAAAATAACATTAACAATAGCAATAATAATGATGATGATGAAAAAAAAACACTGGCGCAGCAAGTGAAAGAGGGCAAATATGGTTTAATACAGAATGAAATTCATTCGAATAAACCAAAAAGACCGGGAATAATAAGTTATTTATCAAATCCCGATGTTCCAAAGGACAATGCAAAAAATCTCGGTGGATTGAATAAGGATGATATTTGGTTGGCTGAAAATCATATGTTAGTATTGAGAGGTGGGAATTTTCCCAATAACGAGGAGAAGGAAAATCCAAATGGTAGTCTGCAGGGTTGGTCACCGATCGATGACTATCAAGCACCAAAGAGACAAGTTAGGATACCGTTGCAACCAAAAGTACCGCCACCATTTCCAATCCAATTGACTGATAATGGCCCCATTAAAATTATCGGCAATACAAATGAATCAACATTGAATAATCGTGAAAATGAATCGCAATGGATACCAGACGGTTTAATATTATTCAATGATACATTGCTCGCTGAGAGTAATCCAGAAAATAATACAAATTCAAATGATAGACGAACGAAATCGGGTTTGACACTTGGCGGAATAGTTGGTCCATTCTTTCCGTCTTTACCACCGGGCGCAGTTTTTGTTGCACCGCCGAATAATCAAACGGATTATGACGAGGACGATCAATCAATTTATTATCCACCACCTTATAGTTTTAAATACAGTCAGGATAATTCGACAGCGGTGCCACCAGGCCCATTAGTACCAGGAATTATTTTGCCACCGCCGCCAGATTTTTTCTCACAATTGGAGGAGAAAAAGACAACAGTTAAAAATCGATACAATAAATGTCCACGATGTACAACCACAACATCATCGTCAAAGACATCACTTTATAATCCACAAAAATCAAGCACTAAATCATACAAAGTTTATTCGAGTACAATGGCAAGTACTAAAATGCCCCATCATCCATTTACAATGAAAACTATAAACAAACTCAAGCATAAAACTATCACTGCGCCATTGACTGAATCAATAACAAAACCATCGTATACTGATGTGACAACCCCGTCAACGAATCAAATTAATACATTAGAAATTTCTGATATAAATACAATACAACCGATATTGAGTAATAATCAATATGTCGAATCACGAACGGACGAGAAAAAACGCCATTGGAGCACAATCAGTGCAATAAAATCGAAACCAATTGTTGCTTATTATCCAACAACAACAATAACAACAACATCAACAACAGCAGCAACAGTGCCACCAAATATTCATGAAAAAACTCTTGAAGCGACACCGGGATCGGATCAAAATATAATAACTACGGAAAAACGACCAGGAAGTTTGGCGTCATATTATTTCTATGAGGAATCAAATGATGAAACGTCCGGCACTACTGTCAATCCAACAGTTTATTTTGAACAAACAACTCAATCACCATCTCATTATAAAACTGATGATAAAACAAATCAACAACGACAAACAACAAAACGAAAGCCATATTACAACATCGAAATTACACCATCGCATCAAACTGCTGAACATTACAGTGTTCAAGTGATCGAACCAATTGTTAAAACACCGCCAAAGTATCGATATAGTGGCCTGTCATCAATAAAAAATTCAGCAGCAGATCGTGCACAAGGACAGCGCATGTTGTCAAATATATCACCTGTCTATTATGAAGACGTTACAGAACGTCCACATTTAAATATCCAGTCATTTTTCACTACACCGACAACGCGAGATTTTGTAATTGGTACACACGATAGCAATAAATATAAAGATAAAGTTGAACCCAAACCCGTGTATCAGTACAGCTTTGAAGCTGCAAACTATTCAAATCAACGTGAACGCCAACAAATCTACAAACCTGATGTTCAAGTACAACAACACCGACAACAACAGCAACAGCAACATCAACAAGAACAGCAAGTACAACAGCAGCAGCAGAAGCAAGTGACATTTGATGAATGGCAAGAGATTGAAGAGAACGATGAACAACAAATCTACGATTACAATAGCGCTATTGAATTACCGACACGTTACACCAACGAGAGAACAAATTATCGGGATGAAAATATACGAGTTAATTATCCAACGTCAACAATATCATCAATAGCAGACACGACACCCAATCCTGCACACGCTTATTATACAAAACAAGATGAACAATTGCTTGATGACGTTACGAAAGAATATTTCACGAACTTTGGTAAAAAAATAAACCGTCAGAGATATCAATCTACAACGCCAATTTATAGTAAAAGTAGTGGTAGTAGTGAAGCAGAGCAAGAAAATTATTCGACGAGAAATTCGTTTGCCACTAATGATTATGAAGGGAGACAGACGATTACGTATAAACCGCCAAGGGTTCGAGTACACTATGGCGATCAATCACAAACTACTTATTCACTTGAGGATGATACACGTGTGAATTATCAACAGCCATTGCCAGCAATAAATACCGATGCAGAATATCTGCCTGGTTATGGTCCGAAAGTAAATGATCCGATTGTTCAACACCAAACGGAATCATTGACACATTATCCATATCGACAACCGAATTTATCGAATCGACAAAGACTTATGCCGCTAATCAGTTACAATGGTGAACAAATAGTCCAGCAACCTGGCAATGCGCCAACGAATTTTGTTCCATTAACTGACAATACGCAACGTGATAACAATCAACGAATTTATTCTCCACCGCGAACACCACCAATATCATTAGCCAGCGATACAGCAGTGAATTATCGCGATCCCCGACCGCCAATCAATCCTGACGCAGAATTCATTGACGCAGCAATAAGTCAGGTTGAAAGTTCCGGCAATCCAAACTCCTATTTTGCGTATCGATTGCCGGGCGATGGTGGCCACGTTTATTTTCTAACACCTCACGCAATTAATCAAAGACAGGATGGAAATATTGGTGGTCGTTATCTCAATTCACGGTCAAGAGGATCAAGACCGGTGAGACGACGACGGGGCCCGAGAAGTTCATGAAAGAGAATTGGAAAATAATGTAAAATAATGCCATAAGGATTGATTAAATAACTCGAACGATTTTTTTTTTGCGAGCCAATGAGAATAAACAATAGAAAAGAGAAAATCAATTCCGTTGGTGTCATATATGCGATATTGTTTAAATTGGCACGTAAATACTTTCGAAAGTATTTATTCCTTTGTAAATATATAATTGATTGAATTTCATTATTGTTATTACATGAGTTTTTTTTTTCGATTTAATAATTTATCAAGTATCGATACGATCACATATGACGTGTTCATGTGACGCTTGTGTTTTCATTAACACAACTCGAATATTATTACGAGCTGAAGATGAGGTCAAGAGACGAGTGCGCGACGTGAACATGTTTCTCTCGCTATCGCAGTCCATTATTGCGACTTTTATGTGTTTGTAAGTGTATGTTGCGTATTGTCTGTGATTAATGATTTAAATATATGTATATAAATATAAATATATTCGTATTATTTGCATAACGCAACTGTAGTCGATCGACTTATGGTCTCGAAGTAATTTGTATTTCATAATTCATTTTGCATTGTACTTTTTCGGTTTTTTTATTATTGAAGACTAATTAAGTAAATTGTAGGTTACGTCCATTTAATTGAACGATTTCAAATATGTAAGGATTGAAACGCGGCTTATAAACGGCCGTTTGAATAAAAAATTACTATTACCCAGTTTATATTTATGCCTCATTTAATTTAAAATGTATTATTGATTTCTCAAAAAAAATTATTATTATTATTATTATTATTATTATTATTATTATTATTATAATGAATAAACTCACCGGTGTCGATTTCTTGAATTTGAGTTGGATCTGGCAGCGGATTATCATGGAGACGCAGATAAACTTCCATTGCACATTTAGCAGCTTTGAAATAGAACGGATGAGAACGCAAAACGTCCTCTAACCTCAATAAACCAACGTACGAACGTAGTGTCATTTTTCGCATACAATATGTGTGAAAATCAAATTGATCCTCGATTATCTCGGAAAAATGCTGCAAAGTAACAAAATTCAAATATTATTTTACATCATAAAGACAACGATAATGATTGAACATTTAAATTTCCAAGTCATACAGATAAATGTGAACTTACACGATCGACTTCATGGCATTTCTTCAATGCATCGCCATATTTTTCCAAACGTTGATAGGCATGAGCAGCCTCTGTCTGAATCCACATACACTGCATTTCATTGAGATTTTCCATTGCCGGTACACCCTCCCTCGTAAATTTTCCGCACGTCTCCTCCGCTTCTTTAATGAGATTTGCACGCAACATGTACTTGGCACACTTTGAATTGATGTAACGATCGGCAGTGTCCAAACCTTGCGCTTCGTCCAGCCACTTGTACGCATCTTGAACATTGCCAGCGTGCTGTAAAAAATCAAATTTGAATATTTTGATTTATACACTCATCTGATCTCTCGAATTCCATAATTTTCTATAGAGCCAATAGATAATAAAACATTAATATTGAAATCTGTAGCAATAAATTAATGTGTCAGTTCCATCATTATAATTTTTTAAATAATTTTCGATAAATAAAATAGTATGAATGACTCGAAAAGACTATCGTTCGTCGCTCCACGTCCATGGCATTAATTATAAAATTGATTTATAACGGGAAAAATATGGACTTAAAAAGTATCCATGAAATACAGATGAAAATCTCGAGTGATCATTCTGAATATTGTTCATCACATTAAGTGCGAAAAGAAAGTTATTAAAATATAAGAGTGACTTCGACGTCTCCTTATTATATTCATGGTTTCATTTTAATTCAATTACATAACTCATGAAATACCAATTCCTAATTACCTTATATATGCGTCCTTTGGTAACAAAGAGCTCTATCAGTGTTGGAGTATGAGCCAATGCAGCATTTATTTCTTCAAATGCTTTTTCTGTCATGCATAGATAATCATAATGTTGCGCCAAATAATAATATGTCCACAATAAAGCTGACGCTGGCTCTCGCGAATTGTCCTTCTCAAGATCATTAAAGTGCCCATGTGCCTTCAATGCATCTTTATATTCCAATACCAATGACTGTATTATCTCTACTTTCTGCTTATCCGTATATAATGAACGTAAATTGACAAATAATGGCGGTATCCCTTTATGTAAACCTGCAGGTAAAACATTTAAATGATTGATTGAATGAAACTAAATAAAAAATAGCAGTTACTTATATATTTTTTTTTATATTTCTTTACCTCTTCGTAGATATTGATCAACCAATTTTTTAAATTGTTCACCCGATGCATAATTCAATTGTAATCGACGTGGCGCCAATGTACGCGGGCTCAATTCTTCATATCTTTGGAGCATTTGGAGAGTTTCCTCTTGAGTACTATGTCTCTCAGCTTCCGCGAGTTTTGAATAGTACGTTGTATTCTCAGGATTAATGTTTAACAATTCCTTGTAAACTAATACCGCTTCGGCATATTGTCCCAATTCAAGACGTAATTTACCTGTATGTGAAAAAAATAGTAATTAATCAGAGTGCAATTGAAACAGAAAAAATCGTATAAATAGAATGAATTTAAAAACAAATGATATTATATAGTTTGGTGATAATAAAATGTCTTTACCATATGTTTCTTTAACCGTTATTTTATCGCATATCTGATCGCTATATTTATCAAGATGTTTTAAAGCTTGTTCACTGTCACCGGATTCTTGTATCACCAAATTCTGATATAATAGCAATTCACTATGCTCATAATCATAGCATATCTGTGAAAAAAAATTACAAATTAATTTTTCAATTTAACCCTATTGTCATTTGTATTTTCAAATTAATTTATGCATTTACCATAGGCGAGTCCCTAAAGGTGTCAAGTATCTTCAATGCTGTCTCGTAATCTTTCAATAAATGATATGATATAGCAAATCCGATCCATGATGCTCTTTGAGTCGGCCTCAACATGAACAATTGATATCTTGTGTCCTGTTTTTTTTTGTTGTTCATTGAATAGAACAATTAAAAAATGTCATTTATTCCAATTGATTGTGAAGTATTATCTTTTCTTTTCCTACAAGTATTTAAATAAAACACTCACCTTGTAACCATCAAGATCTCTCATTTGTATTTGCAATAATGACAAGTCCCTAAGTATCTGAATGTTATCCTTATCCCATTTCAATGCATTCCTATATGCTTTAATTGCCTCATCATATTTTTTATCCGATCTCTGTAATAAACCGTAGACATGCCAACAAACGTGAGATTGCAAATCATTCCTAAGACCACGGCGCACATGATCATAAGCCTCTTCTTTTCTACCCAAGCAATTCAATGTAAGTCCTTTCATAGCCAATGTCTCGCCATGTTCACTGAATCTTGGATTGGATAAAATTTGCTTAGCAAATTTTAATCCATTTTTGAATTGTTTATGCTCATAACATTTCTGAAACGACAAAATAGATACATATTACCAACAAATGTAAATTTGCTTGTTATTTTTCATTGCCACATAAAATATTATGACAGAAATAATTATGAAATAATTATTGGATAAGAATATTGAAAATGAGGTTATGGTTTGGGGAATAATTTTTCATTCATAAGACTACGATAAAATGCTTATTAACATTGCAATAGGGTGTTTTAATTACAAAGAGTGCTACATCATTACATTATTATGTGAATATATATACATGTATATATATATATATATATATATATATGTGTGTATTGAGGTGAGAAAAAACCGGGGTGAGCGGGGTCCAAAACATGGGTATTTTTGTTTGTTGTTACTTACCAAAATTCGCTTAAACAAAGCATTTTCTTTGGGCGGCAAAGGATTGCTGGAGAACATTTTCGTATGAATACAAAAATATTGGGTATTGTATCACCCGGTAAACTTTATTTCCACCACAAAACCTCGTGGTGACCATAAAGGAGAAGGGGTGCCTCGATCACGTGATCATTCGCGACAAAATACTGTTCCGGCGGAAGTGCTGGTTTCACGGTGCCGCACAAGTTCGATTCCAATATATTATGTATCTATTCTACTTGTATTCACAATTTTATTATTTGTGAAATATGTGAAAGGATTTTCGTTAGAGTTCAATCACTGTTTATTTATCTCATATATTGTACACAATGAGCGTCATTTAAAAGGCTTCTCTTTCACTTCGCGTCCATTGCGTATAAGAGATACCTATATCCATACATACACACACACACAACAAAACGAAAACGTTAATTTCACTGTTCATCCATAACCTGTATCAAATAAAAATTCAATTTTACGCGCTATGACACAATTATTGTAAAATATTACGGTTGAATGTTATCACGAAATAATTATTTTAATTTATGATAATATCATCAATCATTTATTGCTATAATCAAATTATTGTATTACGTAATGACAGCTTTTCACGCAACATTTTTTTATCGCTGCGATACTTCTTCATTGTATAATGCCGCGTTTATATTGGTCCTAATAATCGCATATTTACATATATGTATCTACATGTTTTTCGCCATCTGGTGATCAATTTTCATGTTATGGCAGCTGAACGCGCGAATAGTATCAGTGAACAAAAATGCATATACATAATATTGTATTATGATAATTTAATAGCAAATTATTCAAGGTCGATCTATTTTTACATGTAATACTGGTAGAGTCGGCTTCTCTCTAACTGAAATCACGTCTGATGACTTGAGTTCTTATTGAAATTTCTTCTCCATTTCCTCTTTGTTTTCCAACATGACAGACATAGTTTACAATAACTAGCTTCAATCTTTTACTTTCAACTTTAGATTGAAACAATATATTATGATGAGCACTGCATCCATGTTTTCGTAATGTAGAAAATCCAATACGATATGAAATTCAGTTTGTGATCATGATAAACAGTATTTTTTAATGAACATCACTAATCATTTCTGCACCTTAATAACCTCAATAAGTTCAAACTGCAGTGAATGAATTAATACTCCACCTATGAATGTAATCAATATGATGTATTTTTATATATTTTTTATTGCTTATTATTTTTTTCATCAACAAATTTATTGTAAGTGTACAACTTGTGAAAATTATGAAATAAGGATCGAAATGCAGTATTTTTTAATCTACTTCGTAATCTTTACAAGGTAAATCTGTAATTCCGAATACGGTAAAAAAAAAAAACTGAGTGAATGTCACGTCTCAGACCGATCAGCTGTATAACACCTCTTTCATGACATTGTAAAATACGAAATGAAAGCAGACAAAAAAATAATTTCTGTTTAAACATTTGAATTGTCCTACAAAAATATGCATACTTGTGTATTGGAGTAAAAATTATTTCATGAAGAATTTTGTGCTGACGAAAAAAAAATCCTTTCTTCTCTGTTTATCTTCGATTTCAATACTCTAAGTCGATTGTTCAATTGAATCATTCGCAAATGCTCTGCGGAATTTTAATCACAATTCAAATTATAATAGACTGTAAATACAATTCATAAGTCGTGCATATACACAAGTTAACCAACCCTGCATTTGGATACAGCTCCCCAAGCTTTTCAAAATGAAAAGCACTGAAGAAAATTGTACATTTGTGAAAATCTATAATGCCAACTTTATCACTAGTATTATTGTACTTCAGCCAATTGGCGGACGCAATTTTACGCGCGAAATTTGACATCATCAATGCACATAATATAATTCGGTAAGTGAGATGATTGACCATATATACATATGTATTTGTCTGTATGGAGTAGAAGTGTCTAATTGAAATATAAAGAGTAATCAATCATGAAGAGTTGTTTTTTTATATGTCCTGAACATTCTAACAGCTAAAAATTATTAATGAGCAATGTGATAAGGAGTATATTTATATGTAGATACACGAAATTCATTGCACGTTGATAAATCCAGTGGACCTTGACAAGTGTATCATTGATATATTTATTAGGCATATTTATATGTCAAAGTTTCTTATTTGTGATAGAGAATATATATCAATTGCACTCGTGTTCAGGTCAAAATATTACCAGACATTTCTCACCATCTCTCTATACAATAAATAATTCACGAATTTTTTCCATTGCAATATATATATTATTTTGTTGGAAATAGAAATAATGCAGAGAAGTGCTTTAATTTTATCCGAATGTGACGAAATTAATTCACTGTTGTATACACCTATAATTACAACTCAAAGAATAAAGGTAGGAGATTATAAAATAATCCACGAGGCATTTATTTGTTCACAAATTTATTTATTTTAATTTTCCAGTACACATGCATAAATGTCTCAGTAAATTACATTGTACTTGGATCTACCAGTGGAAGTCTGTATTTATTTACACGAGAGCCATGTGCTTTTCAACAATTAATTCCTCTATCGGTTGGTATATTGAATTTTTTAATAAACAAATATTGTATAATTTATAAAAATGTCTATTGATTTAAATTGCAGGAAGGACCAGTGGTTCATGTACTAATATCACCTGATGAAAAAACAGTTGCATTAGCAACAAAACGTGGCAATGTATGTATAATTAATTTGAAACCAACAGCTAAATTGATATCAGTATTGAATGAGCATATTAATGAGACAATAACATGTCTGTGTTGGAATGAAAAAAGTACAGAAATTTATGTTGGCGATGGTAATGGAAAAATATCCACAATAGTCCTGTCAATATTCACGGTTAATGGAATGTTTCAACCACCATCTTGTGCATTAATGCGACTTGATTCGGGCATTGTACAGATGGACTTTTCAATGCATTATTTATTGGTTGCTACATTGACACGTTGCTATATTTGCGATACTGCTCAAGAACAATTCAAACAAATCGGTAATAAAATAAGAGATGGTGAATTTGGCGCGTGTTTCTTTAAAATTACAAGTGAATGTAAAAAGAGATTATACAGTGTGGATGATGATGATAAGATGATTAATAAAGCTAGTGGATTCAATTCAATTATCGGATTGATTGATGATAATGCTGATGAAGAAAAAAATTTAATGATGTATTGTGCAAGACCTGGCTGCCGACTTTGGGAAGTTACGACAAATGGAATTGTCATTAAAACACATCAATTTAAAGATGCATTGGCTATACCATCGACAAACATTTACATAGTGTCAACGATAAAATTATTACAACAAAGGGCAATGAGTAAAAATGATAAACAGCAGATGAATCCAATTCAAACGCACAATTTTTCACGATTAATAGTTGTAAATAATGAATATTTGCTCTCTTATGCAGCAAATGGTAGTTTGTATATAATTGATCCAGTAAATGCCGCTGTAATATTGTGGTGTGATGAATTTACAAATATTTTAATGGCACATATTATTGATGATAAAATTTATTTAATGACAAATTCAGGTCACTTTCATTGTTTAACGTTGTCTAATGTTGATTCTTTGATAATTAAATTATTCAATTGTAAATTGTATAATGATTGCTTGCAATTGTGTACAATATATCATACCGAATTATTAAAATCAATTGATTGTAATCATAAAATAACTCAAACTGCCGATGGTGAAATAACATTTGATTCAAACAATTTACAGAATAGTGATATGATTGATATACTTGAATCAATTATATCAAAAATACAATCAAATTTTAATGTGCAACCACAAAGATTGGATTCAGGTATTGTTGTAGTTAATTCAGGCAATGTTAAGTTACGTAGTGACGAGAATAATCGTTCATTGACACCATCAGAAATGAAAAATAAATTTGACTTGGATAATTTAATGAAAAATAATGGAACAATAGAACGTGAATTTGAATCGTCCTCTGATACAGAAATAGTTTGTAATCATGCAATGAAAAAAAAGAGAAATATCAAAACAATTAATAAGCAACAGCAGAAAAGTTATGATAATATCAGTCATGATATTGCACAAATTAATTTAAATGACCGTGAGGATTTAACGAATTCAATTGAGAATAAAAATCACAATAATCATTCAATATACGATGATTTATTGAGAATAAAAGAAATTCAAGTGGCAACATCAGATATTCAATTGGATTTAGAGCCTGCAAATATTTTAATTGGCACAATGAAGTCACCAATGACAATAGACAATATAGAAAATATTATATGTGAAATAAATAAAATATTTGGTGATATTAATAACAAATATGAAGGAATAATTGAATTAAAAAAATTTCTGTATGAAATTATCAGATCAAGTGAACGAAATTATTATCATACACTGTTGGAAAATATAACAACAGAATTATTATCTACAATTGATAGCACATGTGTGCTAAACGAAATTGTCAAGGCCTTTATTGATTTAAATTCGTCAAATTATTTGGAATGTTCGTGTGGAAATCCACGTGCAAATGATGAAGAATTATGTGAACCAAAATTTGTGGAATTGGGACAAACATTAGTTGGAAAATTTCTTACGGAACATAATGATGAAAAATTAATTTCGGTAATTAGATATGTACCATATCTTTGGCGAGAACATTTACCAATTTATATTGATAAAAATGGTATAAATGACGATAATATTATTCGTCTGTGCCTTCAAACTCGTGACAATATTATCCTATCGATTTTACTTCCACTATTGAACCCAAAGCAATTGGAATTTGCAATTGATTGTGTCAAACGAATGCAAATAGATCGTTGTTTGTTTTGCAATAAAAAGTTCAACACGTCAACAAGTACTCAAAATAATTTACAAATTGATTGGAGTGATCTCGCCCATGAAATAATGAAGCGACAAAAGCCCGACGCGGCATTGTCATTTCTCAAACGTCTTGAGACAAAACTGCCAACAATAAAATTAAAACCAAGGTTATTTATCTTTCATCTGTATTTTTTCTCGCTTTTATTTTCATACAATATTTTTTTATTATTCATTCAATTTTATTCATTGTATCGGAAATATTTCTCTTTCTCATTGTTTTTCAGTGTATATCAGTCTCTTATATTCACCAAATTATTGAATCATCATGGGTTGGAAGAAACAGTAGAATTTCGTCGTAATAAATCGGGCAATAATGAATTCAGTTCTCTGTGTTCCACCGAGGTATGTAACATAAATATTTAATCAGAAATGTATATCATTTTTCCGCTTCCTTATCTTCACTTAGTACAAAACAATTTAATGCGTTTACGTATATGAAAACAAGTGAGCAATTTGGCAATATAAGAGGGAATATTAATTTATCAATATCATCACTTTTCCACTTATGAAATTCATGAAAAATTTTAATTGTAATTTACAATACAATTATAATTGTATGATTACAGCCATATGACAATTCCAATATACAAAAATGTAGTGATGTTTTTACATTCAGTATTTTGTTTGTCATTGAGATATTTTATTCTTTCTTTTCTTCTCATTCTGTTCACATAAAGAAACGCGTACAATTAACCGATTGAATGAATAATTTTACTTTTGTTCATTGGACAACATTACAATATTCAATAAAATATAATATGCTAAAGTTCAACAAAGTTATGACGTTTTTTTTTCTATTGGATTTATATCGTGAATAAAAATAATAGTAAATGGTGATTCATATCACATTGGACAATTGAATTTACTGAATATCCATTCAAACATATAGCGTTTATACACGAAAAATATTAGTCCATCATCCACTTCAAAGTAATTAAATAAATTTAAAAAATTACAATATATATTTATGTACATTTTTTGAAGTATGTTTTGAGATCGATATATCGTTACAAAATTTGTATTGTTGCTATCAAAATAATGAATAGAAAAGAATGCCAAAATTGAATAATTATACTCTATTATATTTTTTTTTCTTCCACTTATTGAACAGGTGAGAAATGAAATTGCCGAAGCATTGGCACGAGATCTTGGGAAACCAGTGAATAAAAATGTATTTGGTAATGGTGCTCACCATTGGGGAATACGTTTTAAAACAAAATCATCAGTTTGTTCATCTTGCACATTATCATTGCAAACACCAGTGTTACTTGGCAACAATGGCATCTCAATATTTCCGTGCGGTCATGCGTATCATGTTAATTGTCTTATAGAAAAAAAATTAACAACATGTTTTCTCCATCAACAATAATCATCCTGATTATTTGTAATAATAATTATAATTATAATAATAGGATGTATTCAGTACAGTGAATTGTAAATTTTATTGGATAAATTGTTTTTTCCATGTAAATAATTGATGATCTCTTTATTATAATTAATTGAAAATGATAGAGGAACAAATTATTCTCTATTGTGCATTCAAATGAAAGTTTATATTTTAAATAATTTATATGGAGGTAGAAAAAAATAAGTACATTATATATCACTTTTTGCGATGCCAAATGAATGAATATTTAAATATTTATAAATTAAATATGGCAATGATAAATAATTGAGCATAGAACATTACTGAGGCCTAACCAAATTTCAAAAATGCTTATATATTGTTTTATCAACAAATTAACATTGTTTTTGAATTATTGCACATGATTTACAAAAATAAAGAATGATAATAATAATAAAAAGCACAATAAGTACTGCATTAAATTGAATGTGACAATCTTCAACTAAAAAATATACAGATATTTTAATTGTTCATTGTGTTATTTTGTTCCAATAATTTATACGATTTTTATTTCAAGAATAGTTATAAAATGAATTCATTGTTTTGTAAAATTTTTATAAATTCTCATAAATTTCAGTTTTCTCTCATTTCATTTACAATGTTATACAACTCTGACTGGATTCCAAAAAGTATAGCTCAGTCAAAGTATTGATGAATAAATGTGTAGTATATTTGAGAACAAATAGGTCAACACATACATAAGTATATAATAATTTTTTTTCCCATTTCTGTAAAATCAGAATTGGAAAATTGGATAAACCTTGATGCAAGGCATAAAAATAAATTGTATTTGCAATTTTACTTCATTCATATGAATCTGTAGAAATTCGTGTATCAATCAATAATTTATAATATATATATAATAACAAATTGTATGGTGAAAAAAATAAACGGCAGTAAAATAAGAACGTAGAAAAAAGTGTTGTAATATTTTATAATTTCTCGCATTTCCGCATCAACACTTACCTTACGCCATTATCAATTTTTAAACATCTATCACAGTTCAATAAATGCATTTCATATTAGCAATTGAATAAATTCACCGACGGCAAAAATACCTACCAAAAAAAAAAAAAAAAAAAAAGGCGGATGCTCGTCTTTCAATTGATATTAAAATTATTACATAAATATATCTATAATATATCATGTCACTTTCTTTGTTTTATTATTACTTTGTTTGTAAATATATTATCAATGTTTAAATAGTGATTAAGTATTGCATTCATTTTAACCATTGAACTTAAGTGTCAAAATAAAAATTAAATTAACAAATCAATTTGAAAAGATGAGAAAATAGAAAGCAAAATAGAACTAAAAAAAAAAAGAATAATAATAGTCATACGAAAAACGTCTATATTGTAGAAATATGGTAAAAAATAAAGTTGTGTTTAAATTGAACGAGTAAAGCGGCTTTCAAATAATTGCTTCATTATTTCTATTTTCTCTTTGAATTGTGACGGATTTATATAAACTTTATTACTGTTTTTTGTTTTATATTTTACTTTTTTGAATGTCAACTGAGCACGCATCAATTAATTAAGTTTGATAAATATCCGCACATAATTCGCATCTCAATTAAAATGACATAACTTTGAATGTATATTAACATTCGTATCATTTCATCTATCAATCACTTAGCCGTACCGTCATTTAATTTAATAAATAATATCAATTATAATTTGGTATTACTAGAAACGTAGGAAATTTTAGTGAAATTGGCAATATGATATAATTGTCATTATTTTTGTTTTTATCTCTTCCGATAATATGGAATTATTTTTCATTCTCTTTTTTTTCCTCTTAAACTCTAATGTCTTTTTGTTCTTTTGTGTTTTGTCTCTTCAGTTTGGTTTTACAGTGATAAAATACAATTCACATACTTCAACATGACACAGTAACTTACCCTGTAAGCCCCTATGAATTATTTCCAAGCATTTCCTGATTGGTGTAATCGCAGCTTAACTTATTAAAAATATTAAGAATAGCTGCTTTAGAAATCAATAATAAATATTGAAAAATTGCGATAGTTTTCAAATAATTAGAGAGAAAAAAAAGCAACGCTTTCATTATTGTTGAAAAAGAGAAGAAACAACTTGACAAATAATAAGTTAAGCTGCGATTAC
>CAJUYH010000795.1:0-57435 GCA_910591685.1 Galerucella tenella
TTAATTGCATCAAAATGAAGAAAATAAACTTCAAATTAAATCAAATCAATCAATTTAGTACAAGTATTACACAATTTATTTAATGATATAAAAGCTTGTCGCGAGATTTGCTTATTTTATGGAAAATATTTTCTTTCGTAGAATTACTAATGATAAGTATGTCAAGCAAGACTAGTTAGTACTTAATAAATTGTGTAATACAAGTATTAAATTGATTGGTTTGATTCAATTTATTTATTTTCTTCTTCTTAGGGCAATTAAATAAAAGCTTGTTTTTAAAAAGTTTTTTTTTATCATTAATTTATTCTGTTAATAATAGAATAGATCCGATGCCAGCTTAATTTATGTTTTTTTGTTATCCTTTCGGGTAGCTTAAAACATTCAATTACATAATTTCCCAAAAAAAACAAGAAAAAGTCACCGAGTCATGTCGCTTGCTTCCTTTAAATTAGGCATTCTCAACTCTTGACACATAATAACATTGTTTTTTGTATCAGTTTTTTGTCTTCTGAAATTAATACTTCATATTTAATAGCCTCAAGCCTTATGGTAGGCATTGGAGTCCGGTAGTTAACAGGTGGCCAGTGGGGGCTATTTTGATGACCAAAATATTCACCACAATTTATTAATACGTACTATTATTACAACTCAACAAAACTACCATCATTGCAGAAATTATAATAATTTAAGATTATTTCAGTAATAAATAATGGACGGTTTTCACAAAATGTTCGATGTACGGTTGACGGTAAATATAGCTAGTAATAATAAGGGAAACTTATTCTTGAAAATAGTACACTCATATACTAACATTTGAATATGGTTTAGCAATATATTTTGATAAATAGTATCCTAGATAATTGCTCATAACACCCATCATGGAAAATTAATTCAATCAGCCATTTCTAAAGCGACCAAAATCAGTAAATTTGCAGTCAACATTTCAAAAATAAAATTAGTTAAAAAATGTCTGAAATAGTTATTTATGTATTGAGAGCGAAAAGTGATACATTATTGCTTGAGAGTAATGGTAATCACTTGAAAGCAATAATGTCACGTTTTTGCTCGTAATACAGTGTGGAAAACACTTATGGAATAAAATTCTTTATGTCATTTTAGAAAATTATAAAAAATGCCGAGAAACGTCAACTTTTGAATTGAGTTGTGCGTTATGTAAACATAAATGTAAATGTACAGCGTGATTCACGCAAGTATGCCATAGTCGGTGTTGTTTTTTTAATGAAACACCCTGTATATTTGCATATTTTTGAAATCCTCTTAATGAACCGATTTCAACAAACTAAATAATGTATGGTCAATTATGAATTATACAGGGTGAAATTTTTATTTTTACAGTTCTGTTATTAAACACATACATAAAATACCTGATGTATTTGATTTTAATACATTAAAATAAATGCTCAAAATGTTCTCCACCTAGTTGTTGGCAATAGCACAGTCTCCTATAGAACTCCTCCTCAACTTTGTTTAAAGTGTGATGTGAAATATTCCATATTTCAGTAGTTATCCTGTCTTTGAGGTCTACAATGCTAGTTGGTTGTGTTGCATATAATTTGTTCTTGAGATAACCCCACAGAAAAAAATCTAACGGCGTGAGGTCTGGCTATCTAGCTGGCCATTCAATAGTACCTTTTCGTCCAATCCATTTATTGGGGAAGATTTCATCCAAATAAGTTCTTACCATTAAAGCACCAAACATTTCCATTCGGTAAGCTAGGATCTATTGCGTTGGGATATAAGTTTGCCAACGCAGGAATAACTTCATTTCTAAGCATATATAAATATTTTTCAGCTGTCAAATTTCCATCTATAAATATAGGACCAATAATATGGTCGCCTATGATACCGGCCCAAACGTTCACCTTTTGAGGGTACTGAGTATGTGTCTCACGCATCCAATTAGGATTCTCTGCTGACCAATATCTACAGTTATGTCGGTTTACCTCTCCATTCAATGTGAATGTTGATTCGTCAGAAAAAAGAATGGTACCAAGAGCTATCTCATTTCTGTTCAGTTTATTCATCAATCTTTCGCAGAAATCCATTCTACGATCTGGATCGTCTTCTGTTAACTCGTGCACAAAAGTTAATTTGTAGGGATGAAGTTTTTCTTTATGAAGACATCTTAGAACAGTTGTATGATTAACATTATTTTCACGGGCAATTTGACGTGTACTTGAAGTTGGATTCTCTTCGACACAAAATATCCTCTTTCACATCATCTTCAACGAAGTGTGGTTTTCTTTTCAATGGTTTGACATGTCCAAGTTCTCTGAATTGTGCATGAATTTTAGACACAGTACTTTGTGAAATATTAGGCAATTCGGGATACCTGTGATTAAATAAGTTTGCCCCTTCAACTTGACTGCAGTTATCCCCGTACCCGATCATCATTAAAATCTCAATTCGGTGAGTCTCAGTTAAATATTTCATTGTTATGTCGACAAGGAAAGAGTGTTTGACAAAGATTTTACTTTTTCAGCATAAACTGTCAACACATTAACAACTGACAGTATAGAAAACAATCCACATTACTCACCGATTTAAAACAATCCACATTATTTACCGATTTTGTCTAATTATTGGCGTTTTTAGGCAATTTTTAGGTATTTATTTAATATACAAATACGTCTTATAATTAGTTAGTTTAGATTTTTGATAAATCCATATTTAGCTAATTTAAAAAAGTACCAATATTTCAAGTGTAATAAATTATTAATTTTAAAATTTCACCCTGTATAATTCATAATTGACCATACATTATTTAGTTTGTTGGAATCGGTTCATTAGGAGGATTTCAAAAATATGCAAATATACAGGGTGTTTCATTAAAAAAAAATCAACACCGACTATGGCATACTTGCGTGAATCACCCTTTACATTTAAATTTATGTTTACATAACGCACAACTCAAACAGAAGTTGACGTGTCTCGGCATTTTTCATAATTTTCTAAAATAATGACATAAAGAATTTTATTCCATAAGTGGTTTCGACACTGTATAAAGTAGAATTCATAAAAACTCCTAAAATCTGTCAGTTTTAATATGTCAATTCAAATATGTTTCAAACTTTTATATCTGCCACTGTCAATATAATTGTGTTTGTATTATCGGTTGTTATGGGCAACGAGCGTTTTGCCATTTTTTATGCTCGGCGAGCGTAAAGTAACTCTTCTCAAGAAACGTCAAGTTTTCGTTGTCAATGGCAAGCGAAAAAGCCTACTTTGCAATGTGATTGTAGAAAAAATAATTTTTGGTAGAATTGACAACAGGTCTATTCGTTTTAAAAATCAATTGTATCTGGCTATTAAGTTTACCTCGAAATATGAGATATTCAAATTTCTATACGTATATGAACGGAGAGGCTTCCGGTGGTCTGATCATCATTGTATTTGAAGCAACAATTCCTGTGTCACTAATCCTGGGCTAATAGAATTCCTGTGAACATACAATTCCTGAGTCTATAGATGTCTTGAGTGAAGACAGTACCTGAGAAAGATAAGTTATAGGTATACTATTCGTGTGCCAGACCTGATTCTGGATATACTACCCGACAGTTAACCAACCTCTGGAGTTATACCATTTCTTATAAAGACCGTTTCTGAAAAGACTGGGATCTCAATATACCGTTTCTGACAAGAATAGTATCTTAAAATACATTTCCTGACAAGACAACGTTCCGTATTAAACTGTTTGATTGATTCAAGTTCAGGAAAGTAATTTATAAAATTTGTAAGGCTTCACCTATTTGTATAATTTCATATACATTCTCTTGTTTACCTTCTAACCTTTCTTGAAGATGTTTTTTTTTCATCATAGACTGTTTCCACTATATGGGAAACCTTTTTATTGCCAACATTACTAAAAAAAAAATTTTTCATAAAATTCTGCATGTTCTGAAATTTGAAATACAATCATCAGATATTAGTTGTTTTTCAGTATTATACGAGGTTCGTCAAAAAATTTGAGCTTTACTCAAGAGTAAAGTACCTTTAAATTCGGGGAGGTGAACTACTTCTTGACGCAGATGCTCACAGGGCATGGGTCGAGAGTGGGTTATCTCCACAAGATTGGGAAAAAAACTGGGGTGAGCGAGAGACGTGAAGTGGAGGATGATGTGGGACATGTGTTTAGATGCTGGAAGAACGAGGAAGTTCTGTAGAAGTTGGGAGAGGCGTTGTATTGGGAAAATATGGTGGAGATTATGTTGAGGGAAGAGGAGGAATGGATGGAGATAAGTGGCGTAGTAGAGAGCATGATTAGGGAAAGAGGACTCGATATGGCATGTGAGAGGAAGGAGTGATAGAAAGGACAAGATGACGGAGAGTGTGAGAGGACCGCCGCCCGTCTTGAAGTATGCTAAGGTAGTGATTCCAAGGCGGGAGTAACGGCGAGTTTGAGGTGGGTTTGGATGATAGGTATTCCCTTGGGAATGAGTGCTACACCGTCTGGGTACTGGTTAGGACCCATTCGAACATAAGTTTCCCATCTTGGCCCGAAAAAAAACCTATAAATTGGACAATATCGAAAAAAGTTTTTCAAAAATGTTGATTAAAGCTGGACATTACGTTCAAATATGCAATTGCATCAATTTACATTGAAAAAATAGGTTTTGTGCTTGTTTAAAGTTGTGTCTATTTTCTCTTCACTACTTAATAACAGTTACCGTCAAACATTGATTAGTTTGTCAGCGCTTTCTAGATTACACGTAACTACAGTAAAATTTGCATTGTTATTGTACCTAGAAATAAATTTCAAAAATGAATACATATTCTCAATATAAATGAATATAATCGTCAGGGCCGGAGCTTGAGTTGGAAAGGCCCGGGGCAAAAGACAATTTGGGGCCCCATATTAAAATCAATTGTTATGATAATATATCGTATAAATATTAAGTAAGAACGACAGTTTTCTGTTAATGACGATATTTATTGTCCACAACTTGTAGAAACAGTTATTATAATCTGCAGGCAATATCCTACATGTAGAATGTTTGCAAATGCTCTTATGACATTTTGTTACAAACGCAGAAACTTGAAACTAAAAACACTTTTTTCTATATTTTATAGAAAAAAATTTGTTTATTACCTTATTAAAGTCAATCTTGCGCGCTCTTTGATTTTCAATGGACAGTAGCCTTAAATTACTAAGTCTATCAAGAAACGGGTTAGCTCTTTGACATCTTTCCTTGAATTGATTTCGTTTGAAAATGTTGACCGTACAGAAAGCAACTGAGAGGAAAAGGAAGGTGACACATCATTCGAAAAGGTTTTGGAAAACAAATCAGCTTCTTGCTCCAACTCGCTCTTGGATGAATTTGTAAGATACTGAGGTTGAAGGATTTTATAAGTTTTCAGAACATTTTTCATTCCAACAAACCTAGATTCAAGTTGCGATAATATTGTATCTATCATCGGGTAGAAAACATTAACTCGAAGGCGTTGTTGAGGATCATTCAATCTCTCATCTTGCGACAACTCATCAAAGTGAGACTTTACCTCACGTGATCTTTTGTCTATAGAAACTTTTTTTCAATTTTCCACTTACCGCAAATTTCTGACACATTCATCAGTAATGAATTGAAATTTTCTCTCAAGCTCTGAATTCTCTGTAACGCATTTTGAAGCTGATCATGTGCAAAAAAAGATCGATTTTTTCTGACTGCAATAATTTTGACGGTAAGTTCATTATTTGTTAAATTTCCTCTTGAAGAACGAGAAGGAAGACAAAATCAAAAGTTTCAATTTTTTTTGAATCCCCAACGCCATGTTTCTTTCTTTTCAACATTAAGTCAAACTAGCAAACTTTGAGTCAACTAATATGTTTCAATCTTTTTTTTCAAGTTCGTTTTTGTATAAAATTTTTAAATATGTCTAGAAAGGGCTATATTTTTTTCCCTTTTTATTCTCTGCCAGGGGGCCCCTAAGGTCGGGGGCCACAGGGCACCGCCCCGGATGCCCCATTTTAGATCCGGCCCTGATAATCGTATATTTGAACGTAGTTTTCAGTTCTGATCAACTTTTTTTCATAGAATTTTTCGATACTGTGAAAGTTGAAGGTACTTTACTTTTTAGTTGAATTCATATTTTTTCACGAACCTCGTATAATACTGAAAAAATTGATATCTGATATTTATATTTTATATTTTGGAGCATGCAAAATTTTTTGTGAAGAATAATTTTTTTTCCTAAAATTGAAAATAAAAAAAGTTTCCCATATGGTGCAAATTCAAGTGGGCACAGTGTATAAATAGGTAGGTATATATTTTTTATCCAGAATTTTTTTTTGACACACGGAAACTATCGTAACTTCAGTGTATCTAAGTATTTTGTTAAAGGCAGATAACAACAGTTAAAAGTTAAATTTAAATTTTTTCCAATTTTGTTCTAAGAAATAAAATTGGTGGCGCCAGTTATTCCTTTTTCTCTTATTATTATAATATTTCTTTAATTAACTTCGACCAGATAACAAAGCTCAGAGAACTGGCTTTGTTATTTCAAAATTTAAATATAGTTTGATAGCAACCCACACTATTCATTTATCAATTTTCTATTAACGCTCAACGTCGTTAGTCATTTTTGGAAAAGTTTGCAATACATCTTAAGAAATTTCATTAATGATAAATATTCAATATTCACAGCAACTATATAATGATAATAATAGCTTTTTATCTCAAAGTAGAGCTTTATTCAGGAAGTCTTTTTTATGGTCGATCGAGCTTGCTACAAGAGACGATACCAAAGAGCTCAGTTTATGTAGGTACTCATATATTATCATACAAGATTTTATGCCCGATTGCTCTGGAATGAGTCGAATGGCATTGAAAAAGAATTAAATTTCACAAGCATCTATGTAAAGTACGAGTATTTCATATAGTCGGTTGTTTCAAATGGAATGTGATCTCTTAATAAAAACTTGTAACGAGATTTATATGTGCTGAATAGAATTTTATTTATGTCTTCTCTGTAGTAATGACTCAAAAACTTGAATAAAATATATTCTAATAATATATCCTCTTCCGAATATATTATTATTAAATAATGCTGCATCTTTCTTTCAAAACAAAAGATAAGATTTGTTTAGTTTAATACATAAGCCTTAAAATATTTCTTTCTCATTAAGACTAGTACTTGTGATTATATTAACTTTGATTCGTCTGATATTTTGTCAATAATAGAACTAACATCTAATTTCATAAGAGTTTCTTTTTCTGAGCACATTAGCAGAAATGATTCTAGTTTAGGCTGATCTAAGTTACTTCTCAAACTAGTTTTGATGTAGTTACTTTAAAACTGAAAAAACTTCTCCCACAGGCTACTTGGGTAAATGACAACGAAGGCCCAGGCTACCCATTGTAGGACCCAGTCGTTAAGCTGTACCTCCCCAAAAGTCTGTAGCAACAAATACAACAATTTTGTCATGAGTTGGACAGTTGATGAAATTTGATCATTCTCTTCCTCTTTAACAAAATCTTCCAAACTGGACTTTTTGATAGTTATCTGCCAAACTGATAAGTTTTTTCTCATATTTTCGGTAGTAGCACGAAACTTCAAAAGTTTTTTGCCCAGTTCTTCAAACATTTGAAAGAACATTACATTAGTACCTTTTATTTCTGTGCTGCACTGTACTTTCTAAACTCTCAACTCACTGGGCCGAATACATCGGGGCGTAAACTCTCGGTGGGTCTTTTGGTCAGTCCAGCCCTGCTCTTCGTTGAGAGTCCAAAAGTTATCTACTGTTTATTCCTAGCTTTATATCCAAAATAAAAAAGACAACTCTCGCATTTTATATTTTGTGAAATTGATTATTTATCAATTTTATTCAATAATTTACCTTGTAGTTTTGTCCTCAAGTATAGTATTTTATACGCATTAATTTCTATAAGAACTTGACAATATTAAATGCTTGGCAACGTTGCCCTATAATTTGTTTCCTGCTCTAAATGAGATTTTAAGGTGTAAGCACCATTTCAATATTCGTTTTTGGGGTGGCAGTGGTGAATGAGTGACTTCGCGAAGGGAATGCCACATATATATTCTTGTGAACGAGACAGACGCTAATAATTCTATTGCGTTTTTAATTATTGTTTGCCGATAAAAATGGAGGAATTTTGATTTAATAATGATTAATGATATGTAATAATTGATATTAATCTCAGATTCAACCTAAATATTCGTTATAGGAAATATACAACAATTCTCGACAAATATTCTCTAGTCGTTTTTTAGTTAACTCAGAATATGAAGAATAGTATGCTTAATTTATAGGATTTATAGAAACAAGACATAAATGAAAGTGTTAAACTCACGGAGAATTGAAATAAAATCACACAACCAATATTAACAGGAAAAGAGACAAATGTTAACAGAAGATATAAAAGTAAATGAAATATGGAAGGAATATTTTCTAGAATTATTAAATAATGGAAAAAGAACAACTGAATCAAATGAAGAAAAAATACAAACAAGATGATAATATAATATTAATAATGAATTGAAGTCATATATTAATTCTCGGAAATAATTAAAAAGTTGAAAAATGGGAAGGAGCAGGTTGCGACAAAATAACTGTAGAAATGATCAACAATATGGGCAATATTGGGAAAGAGCTGTTATTAAAAATATATAATTATTGCTGGAAAGAAGGAAAGATACCGAAATAATTGCAAATGGCAGCAATTGTCCTTATATACAAAAAAGGTGATAGACGGGAATGTGGTTGGGACTGACAGATAAAAGTATACAAGAGAAATAAATATTGCGTATTCATTGATTAAGAATAGGCATTTGATATGGTATCAAGGGAAATAATGTAGAGAATACTAGAAAAAAGGGGGGTAGATAATAAAACAATAAGAATAGTACAAACAATATATGATGATAATAATCTAAATACCTACTGTTAAAATCAGAAACGTTCACAAATCTAAGTGGACTTAGACATGGCGGAGGATTAAGTCCATTTCTTTTCATTGTGCTTATAGATAAAATTATGAAAAAACAAATAATTTATGTAAAAAACATAAGGTAGGACATAGAAACCTGCAAAAAGTTGAAATAACAAATGAAGCGTATGTAGACGACAATGTTATATTTGCACAAAGAAGTACGTCAAAACCTAAACATATGGAATGAAAATAAGCAGGAATAACACTAAAACCATGGTGATTGGTGATAAAACAAAAATTATAAAAATATATAATGAAGATCAAATTATAAGATTATAGAAGTGGAATAAATTCAGTATCTTGGAGTAGAGCTAGATCAGTGCGGAACTCAGGAAGCGAAAATAAATAAGAGAGTACAAGAAGCAAGTAATCTATATTTTCTATTAATACAATTTTTATAAATATAAAGGAAATCTTGAGAACAACTGAATTAAAGGTCATTAAATCTATGTACAGACCAGTATTGTTGCATGGCTGTGAATCTTGGATACTTGATAGAACACAAAAGAGTGAAATAGAAGCGGCTGAAATCAAATATCTAATGCAAAAAAGAGGAGTAAAAAGATACGAAAACAATAATAAAAGAAAAACTGGAAATACAGTCAACTCTGAAGTATATTGAGGAAAGACAACTGGGATCTTGGGGACATTTGCAGCGTATGGCGGAGACTAGATAAACTAGAAAAAATATGGAGAACGTAAAAAGACTTAGTATGAGACAATAGGGGAAATATTACAGCGGAAAGGAAAAACTTGGCAGAAAGAAAAGTGTAAAACTATCACTCCACACCACAATGTGGTCGAAGAGCTTATATTTCACTATACATATACCTATATAAGTCATGAATAAATATAAATAAAAAAATCCGCTAAAATATATTGATTATTGTACCAATTGAGTGGTTAAATTAAACAAGCTCTAATGTTATTGACACTAGATATTTTATTGTTTTAATAAGAGATACTCAGTAAGTTTCAAATTGCTGGAGGGTTTTTCAAACTGATCATGGATTAAACATTGAAAATTTGTTTTTTGGAAAGTACTAAAAAATTAAGACATATCAAATACTTCCTTGATAGGTCGATGTATATTTTAATATATTAGCGCAAACATTTGACATGTATGTATGTATGTATTAGGGGTGACATTCACTGAGACCTTAAAGATCTATTGACATTTGACATAGAAAAGTTTCTTGAAATAGAAATGCTAGACTTGGAAAACTATTATAATGGTTTTAGTTGATTAAATTTATCGCAATGGTTAAAGAGTTTAATTTTTCTGGTTCTCATCTCTGGTTTAATTAACCTAACTTTTTATATTTTATTCAGAAATATATTCTTATCATATGTACATACCTGACAATCTACATAGGTACCTAAATTCATGAATTTTATTAGTTTTAATAACAGTAATTTCGGTGCCAACCATTCCAAAATAAATTATTGTGGGTCGTAAAAATGGCTCCTCAAAAACAAACCAAACTCGCTAACATGATATTATATGGCGTGCTGGTGATTGCATGCAAGTATCGCTTGGAATAGTTATTAATTATGGAACTGACAATAAAGGTTATTAAGCAGTTAATTTAAGTATTATACCATCTAATTTGGGTGGTATTTTTCAATTCAATTATCTTCTTGAAAATTTGTTATTTCCACAGTAATTCTTGGGTTTATTTGTCGGTTGTAAGTCTTTATTATCCTATAATTGATATTTAGGGTACCTTTGAGGTTTAACCGGGGTTCTTTGACAGTTAGTAATAAAAAAAATGTGATGATATCATTCATATTTTTTAATCTTCTGATGCGATACTAAAGCATATCTTATTATTTTTATTAGCTTCTCTTTACTTCTTGATAGGTATTCTAAATTTTCTTAATAAACTTGTTCTTTCAAGAAAAGTGACAGTATCCCAGACTATTGAATCAATTTTGTGAGGAGTGATTCAAAAATAATGGCACGCAGTTATAGTTAACGAAGTTGTTTTAGTCAAGATTAGGATTTAAATTTCAACAAGTATCGTGTGAAATTCTCGAGTTTTCCGATAATATTTTTAAGCTTATTTTGCATATTTAATAGTAAGAGGGAGTTAGCAGATCGTTTAATTTTTAACAATGCGTTAAAATTTTTAACAGATGCTTACAGAATTGCTCCTAATATACATAATATTGCTTATTGCTATTTCTTTTTGCATCCAGTAGGAGGGAGGAGCCGTCCACTACGGAGACAGCTAAGACCTTTAAAAAGTTTATAACTACCATGGTCTTTGGAAAGAAAAAAAATCAAGCGGCGATCAATGAGAGTTTTTCAGAAGCAAAAAAAGATAAATTACGAATAGTAGGCTTAGATTTTACAATACTGAAAACGTACTTAAAATTCTTGAAAAACGAATTCCAAAAAAATAAAAAAAAAATTTTTAACTGCAGACTGCCCAATTATAGGAGCTTCTCCATATGCTATTTTTGATGAATGTGTGGTGGAAATTGAATCACTAATGTGGAAAAAGACAAGAAAAACTTATTTTGATGGAGCAGGTGATATTAGTTACAAATATGTTTACATCAGATTCAGATGCACCTCATTGGTAAAAAAAACGATATTTGTTAGAGCTGATCCGGACTTTGAATCAAATGAAATAATTTCTTTTGAAACATATAATATACGCCAGTTTTGTTGATGATCTACTGAAAAAGATTACCTGTTTATTGGAAAAAAGCAGTATTCAATAAAATTTAATTTGTGAAGAACTAATCCATTATTTTATTGAATAATTTTGGACATTAATAACGCCACAAGCTATAAGAACTTTTTTATCTTCGTATATTAAATAATTTAGATTAATACAAGCGTGTGGTTTTCAATAACCCTCTCAATATGGATTCACAACGTAATTTCTAACGATTCTGTACTTCTGATTGAAGAAAAATGAAATCTTAAAAATACACAAACAAAGTATGTTGACTTTGAGTCGTTTTATGCATTTATGCATTTTTATGTATTTTCTGCTACTGCTTTCGTTTTTTTGCATCCTTATTGATAGAAATAAATGTTTTGTTACAATTTTTAATCGTAGAACTTTTACATTGTGGAACCGCACAATATTTAAACCTTTTTTTACTCTGGTTCTGGTCCATTGTGTCGAATAGTTTAAATTATTTCTAAACGTTCTCATTTTACAAACATAACACTGTTTAGAGTTTTCTAAAACGTATAATAAAAAATAATAAGCATATAAGCAAGCACAATACTGTTACTAGCTAAGTAGTCATCTAACCGAAAACCGATCGGCGCGATATCCGCTCTCTGAACGAGAAATTTCATATGCGATGACGTCACGCCTGAAATTCGGAGAGGAGCGCTGTTAAATGTTCATAATTTTTTTAGGCGACTTAGGAGTCTTGCAGACGTCTAATTTTTTGCACAGAGCCTCAAAATGATATGCTCTTGGTAAAATAAAAAAAAAATATGAAAATGAGCCCATTCGCTGATTTGAGCGTCTTTTGCTGTATACCCAGATGAGAACATAACTGTAACTTTTTTATGTTCCAATTAAATGACTACTTCAAAAATGCTAATAATCTATTCATTTGGTGTTTAATTCTAACTCCATTGGTAATTGGTACAGCTTCAATTCCATTTGGAGTAGTTGAACAATATCTGTATGTGTATAATTATGTACGAACGCGGTTTGAGGGAAGATACTTCGCTTCGCTACGCTACGATGATTATATTGTTGGTTGCCGCCATGTTTGTGTACATAAATCTAACATAGATTACTTTTAATACTCATTTAGAGAAAACTGTTTTCGTTGTTGGGTAAATATAAAGAAAAAATAATTTCGAGTGTTAATTAAGCATTATTTTTTCCGTGGAAAAGCCATTGGAAACAGAGGAAAAAATACGTAAATATTATCCTGAATGTGCTCCGTCCATTGAAATGATTTGTAAGTGGTTCTCTTCTTTTAAAAGTGGCCATATGAACACGGATTATGCTGAAATTCATTTACTATAACTACTCCAGAAATGACTAATAACATCCGTGCCCTTGTACTTAGCGATCATCGAATAAGTGTACGTGAGATAGCTAATGAAATAAATACTTCAACCGAACGGGTATGCAATATTTTGCATGAAGGGTTACACATGAAAAAGGTACCTGCAGGATGGGTGCCGCGAATGCTTAATGCTGAGTAAAAGCTCGGTCGCATTAAATCAAACGAATATTTGGACATCTTCAAACGTAATCCAAGTGGATTTTTTTGTCGATAGGTATGTCACAGTACATAAATATCGGGTAGACCATTGTACCCCAGAAACAAAAATATAGTCGATACAATGAATTTTATCCGAGGAACGTGCTCTCAAGAAAGCAAAAACCGTTTTTTCGGCCAATAAGGACATGGCCATGGTGTTTTAAGATTCCAAAGGTGTAATCCTAATTGATTATTTAGGAAAGGGGAAAACGATAACTGGCAAATATTATGCTGATTTACTGACACGTTTTGATACCGAACTTGAGAAAAGACGACCGCATTTGTTGAAGAAAAGAGTTTTATTCCATCACGACAATGCTCCTGTCCATTCATTAACCCAACTGGCTTGGTGGAAAGCGATTTGGGATAAATGATGAGGTGATTGCAGAGACAAACTCGTATTTTTTTGATGGTTAAGAAAATTGGAAACTTGCTGAACTTTTATTATTTATTTTTTTATGGTGTAAGCTTATTCTGAAACTGCCTAGCCTAGCCAATATGCGTGAGTGTTTAGATGAGATGGCGCCCAGTCTATGGATGACATAATAGACTAAAAATGATATTATTAACGTTAATGAACCTTCAATAATTTAAATAAAGGTGATAATATTATAATCTACTCTCAATTAGGTGCCATTCGAGTATTCCACACAACATTTTTTGATATAAAATGCTGTACACATCAAGACGCTGATGAACTTTAACATTGAATGGAAACTTCATAAAGTTGTAAAGGTCAAACCAAGGGTATCCACAAATCCTGCAAATGAGCGACATTTAAAATGAGGTTAGTTTGTAAAAATCAATGTTAAATAACGTGTAAGGGGAAAAGCCAATTTTATGGAAATTATGGAACTGATGAAAAGTTATCTAATGTAAATATTAAGCTCATGCTATTTTGAGTGAGCAGAAAACATTAAAATTGGAACGTAAGAAGTATATACTTAAATTTATTTACAATTATATTAAGGATAAGTACATTCTTGAAAGGTAATATATTCAATATATCATTAATAAAACAGAATGTCAAAGGTAATAGTATAATAATATTATAACGCATTACAGATTCTTTGAAAATCAAAGAACAAAGACCGTTTACTAAGAAGTAACAACTACTTCCCTGGCTATATGCCACGAAGGACATTGAATTACACTTCAAGGTTAAGCGAGGTTGGTATATCTGCAAGATAGAACCAACCATTTTAGTTTGCAATTCGACAATGACAAGGACAATATTACTTATAGACCGGTTTCGGCGTATTTGCGCCTCATCAGTAAAAGGTAGATATCATCCGTCCATAATTCTGGACTGGAGAAATCATTGTTTTTGCACAAATACATCAATCTCTGTAAAGAAAACGTTAAATATACGATAATAGTGACCTCCCACAGCTAACCTTCAACTAAAATTCTATTTGACAAAAAACCTAACGACTTTGTAGAGTTTCCTACAAATAAAGTAGATAATAAAACAGAACGTGATTTGTAGTAACTCACCTTTGCCAAAATTAAGCAAAAGTAATCGAGCTTCTTGGTGTTTCTTGGAGAAATTCTTCCTTGGTCACTCTAGGCTTAGGAGACAGTGCTTCACATTCGAAGATGAGTGTGAGACTGCCTCCTCCTGCTACATGCACAACCGACAGATCAGCTCATCCCCATATTTGTTAATTGTATTCAAGTGTTTCTTTAGGGTACAGTGAGCCCTGCTGAGATTTTAATGAATATCAGTTTATAAATTTTCAAAATCATTAAAAAGATTTGAATCCCATGGATTGTTATTTTTTTTCTCTAATAATTGATTATTGGTTGTAAGTTTTCCAATATGTTGTTATAGGGAGAGTTATGGAACACCCTGTAGTAAAATAACTGATTTTGGAACGAAGTTTAAAGCTGCCCTACAAGTTTCTTAACACGCTTTTATTAGCTCCACCTTTATGTATTTATATTATTTGTTTGTAACCGACTAGTACTTTGGACTCGATTTTGATCAACTTTAAACGAACCGATTTTACTCAAACTTTGTACAGTTGTCAAGGACCGCTGACAATACAATATGGTAGTAGTATATAAGGTGTTTCATTTGGAAAAAGACAAAAGTTTGATCTGGCATCGAGTTTGAAAAAAACTAAAATAACACACCACATAGTTAATCGAACTAAAAAGTAAGTTCTTAAAGTTCTTAATTCAAGAATAAAATGGTTAACGAGAAAATTAATGTTCTCCACCTGTTCTATTTGTTGTGTTCACATTTTTTTCTTGGTTTGATACAATAATTACTTTAATTTTGTTTGTGTTTACTCCACTCCTTTTTTTCAGACATTTTGACCATAACCTTCTTTATAGTGTTTTGAGTTTTACTGACTTTTTGCTGTTATTACTTTGTCATCAGCAAATATATTCCTATACCACATAAAATCTTGGAAGTTAACACAATTATTGAGAAGATAAATGATTATAGGAAGAAATAAATTCGACAAAAATTAGGTACAGGGAAAATACATAAACTAAATATCTTGAAAGATACAGAAGTCATTAAAATTAGACATAAAGAGAACTAATAGTAAACTTTAGTTTGAAGAGAACCAACTCATAATACAAGTTACCTAGTCCATTCAATTGAGGCCATCCTATACAACATAAAGCATGATTACAATCATGATTATTTTTTAATATCATTCCTCTGAACGATTATATAAAATTTCATCAATCTCATGTTTATAAAGTCAAAAAGGTGTGTGAAAAAATTTAGAATTCAGCACAGTCTTTGATTAAAAGTATAACAAAGAGTCATAAAATTGGAATGCCCATTAGTACATTCCTGAAAATCAAGATATCACAGTCAACATAGTTTAATTTTCGTAACAAAAGACACTGTCTGATTTATTTAAGATGACAAGCACCAATTTTTTACATCTGACGTACTCTCAAAGCTTTATTTTCACCATTGGCAATTTCATTATTTTCCATTACATCAAAACGATATGACTGCCTCTTCTTATCTTCATAAATTTTTAATTTGTGTGTATTCGTCTCTCCCCATATTCGCAATTTCCAAAGACCATATTAGGGACCCGGCAGAGTTGAGTCGAGTTGAGAGAAGTAGAAGCCATTTCCATTTTCTTCTTTGTTGTGTGTCTACCCTTATACAAAATTTTAGAATAATCGTCATAGCGCGGCCAAATCAACGGAAATTTCCATCCTGCAGGGAGAACTAATGTATATAAAGAGTTTGAGATTGGTCGTAGTATGTTTATAAAGCGTAATAAAATTAGAATTTTTTAAAATAATAATATATAAAGATAACGACTGGAAGCCTTATTTTCATCTATAATATCTCACAGGAGAAAAAAGTTTGTCGACAACATTTTCGAAAGGTATGAAAGTTTGTTGCTTGGCAATTGCGCAAACAACATTTTGACAAAAATTTCATGAGCGAAATTAACGGAAAGCAACAAACTTGAATGAATCATTGGAATTTTTAGTCATATAAAAAATTAGGTGTGAGAACTGAACTTTTGTTCATTATTTTTATCATGATGTGATTATAGAACATGTATCTACTAAGAAAATTTACTTGGTCTCAAGTTCAAAATTAATTTTAAATGAGTACAACTGCAAATACGGCTTCGAGGAGTTGGCATGGGAGTGTCCTGTTAATTTGATAATTTCTTGCTCACCAACACTTTTTTTCGCAAGGTAGGAATAGACAATGACAATGACATTCGAAATAAATATTAGAACTATGGTAACACAATTTGCTTTACCTTGAAAAAATTAAAATTTGGTCGCTGTAATAATGATATGTGAATTTTGTCGCAGTAATTGCAGGTAGGCTTTTATGTTTGTGGAAAAGATGCCGTTGCTATGGTATTTTGCCAGTGAAAAACACTCTAGAGAATGAGGGTGTGTTCTAACTCTGCAGATTAACTCACTGGTCACAGGACAAGCGGTTAAACTATGTTTAACCACTAATCTGTGGTTAAGCCTTTTTTGCGTTGTAACACGACTTAACGATCAAGAGTCACGTAAACGGTGGATTTCAGTTGGCATCAGTGGGTAAAACCAAAATATCAACCTTTCGTTTCCGTTATTGTCATTTACATTTAGTAATTTAGTTCCTTGCTGTGTGTTTAAGAGTGTGCTTGATTGTCTTTGATTTGTGAAATAGGATTTGTGTAAAATAATTTGACTTATATTTTTATATTATTTATATTATTATTTTCAATTTCCACTATATGATGGGTGAGTTTCTAAGGGCTCTGGGAATCATTTCCAGCTCGAACAGCTCTCGAAAGTCTTCATCATCTGTGAGTTCTTGTAAATCAGCTCTTACTTCTTCCATTTTCCCATTTAGTTCATAACAATTCGTACTAAATGTTGAAAGGAATAATTATATTTTTATATAAATTATTTTGTCACTTATCCATTAGATACTATAAAGTCAATTGCAAATATAAATTGTCCAATTAAAACAGACGATCAGATAGAACAAGTGTTTGACCATCGGTTAACTCTCTGAGATCTGATGGTAAACTTGTATAAGGTTAACCAGCTGGTGAACGTCTAAAATTTCGTGTTATAATAACCTTTTGAACTTGGCTAAACAATTAAACATTGAATTTCACCAACCTATAAAAATATTCCATGAGTATCTCATCTATCTTATATATTGCCTCACGAATCTTTGTGTGTATTCTTCCAATGATATTTCACAATACAGGTAATTATATTTTAACTTGAAAGCAAATTATACGTCAAAACTCTGAAAGAAAATTGTTCATTGTTCGCAGAGTTTGTGGAACAAATTATAATTTACGAGCCGCGGCTTCGGAAAACTTCCTCTGAAAAATTTAGAGTGACATATTTATGGTACATGTTTTGAAGGAAACCGATTGAAAATTTTTCTTAAATAAATTAGTTTTCATAGGGGCGAATATAGCAGATGAAAGCTTACTATACCTAGTTAATGAAACAGAATAATTTTATTGTGGGTTTCCTGTGACTACGCGGTTCATTCTTAATTTTTGAAAAAGTTAAACAATCGTTAGGACTTAGGTCGAGACTGTATGGAGGATGTTTCCCTGGTTTGAAAATTCAAATTTTTATCGATCTGTGGGTCGTGTTGGAGGATCATTCATCGTTGGGGGTTGGTTTTTCAAAACTAGGAAATGTTTTGGTTCATCTCGGAACACCCAAACAGCAGAGTGATGTTTACTTTCGGGTTCATAAGAGTAAATCCAGAATTCATCACCACTTACAATCCTGTATAGTGGAGACTCACCCAAATTAAGTTATTATAAAACTCTTGAAATCTAATTGGATGTGGCTAGGTTTTTATTTACAGGTAAATTAACATATTACGTGTAGGTATTCAGAAAGGTGAAATTCAAAAAACGACATGCCTTAAATAATTACGATTGAAAATCTAATTTAATTATATAGGTTGTATTAGGTTAAGATAAATAAAGTTGTGATATTAAAATCAGATAAGGCTTGCGAAGCATAATAATAACATAAAACACAATAATTTGATTCTTAAAAACGTTTAACAGCTGATGATATGTTTTGAGGGTCGCCGAACACACAAACCAATTTGTGCAAACTACGATCGGTGATGTTTCTATTACAAATTGAAATTTTTTTTGAAAAGTAAATCGGTCATTATAAGTAAGAAAAAGGGGTTATAAAAGTCTTTTTTAGGTGATTTCTATGATTGAAGAACAAAGGCTCATCATTTTCGATTACAATAGTTATATTTTATTGATGAGGTTATTTGATTTTAAGTATTTTAATAAATTCTGAATTTTGTTGGCTTGAAATTGTCGGCGAGAAGTTCAGATATGTTGAAAATCTGCCGCATATTTCCTTATCCTGGACACTCACATATGATATGTGACACTGTGGTTAATTCACCACATTGAAGACATATCGGGGGTGTTGTCCGGGGGTGTCAGCCCTGGCAATGCTTCTGGAGGTAGCCAAGACCCACCAGAGGGTGTTATGTTATGGACTTTAGGTTGTTGTTCACTTGATTCCATTCCTGATGCCACATTTCTTTCAATAGAGATTTATATTGCAATTTCTTTCAATAGAGATTTATATTGCCATTTTATGTCATCTGCCCTGAAAACTGTAACGTCGACTGCCTTTTTGACAGCAGCGTCACGAGGTGCTGCAGCCGCGTTTTCGTTGCCTATTATTCCGATAAGGCTTGGTGCCCAAATAAATTCAACATATTTACCAATAATATGGAGGTGATGTACCTATACAAAATAATATTATCCTTGCTAGTGGATCATCTGAAAATGGGTTTGAAATTGATTCAAGGACGCTGAGAGAGTCACAGACAATAATGGTTTTTTTATTTAGTCTACTAGCAGCTCCGAAAATCTGGAGTGTTATGTTTATCATCATAGTATTATCATCATAGTATTATTCATATTGTTTAAAAAAAAAATACAGAAAAAGTGTTTTTTTTATAAATAAGTCAAAAGACGTCAATGCTCTGGCCGATATTTAAATTACCTGAACCACGACACCAGAGAAGAGAGAACTCAAATGATCAGCTAGCTAGGCAAACTATACTTAAAATTAAAATATGAAGAAATTTAAAAGGTGAGATTCTGGCTGGACAAAATGATCATCAAGGTAGAAATTTGATAATTTTATGTATAAAATAATTAATTTAACAGTAATTATAACAATATGTCTCAAATTGGATAATTTTGCGGGGTATTTCGAAAATGAGAGGAGAGAGAAAAAAAGGTCACGTCTTAAAAAATACATTCACCAGAATTTTGTGGATAGTATGGACTTGGTCTCACTTGAATTGTTAAGTAATGTCTTCTTCTTATATTCCATTATTTACATTTTCTTTCAGTTCATTATTTTCATTGGGAGATTTTGTTGGTAATGGGTGTAGAAATTTTTTGTTTCTGCTATAACTGCTTTGAAGACTTCTAATGTTTCTTTCCTACGGCGGCTTCCTGACGGATATGAAACATCCATACTTTTTGAGCAATGCCCAAAGTAGGAAGGCAAGCTGCTTTGTGTCGGGCGCAAATTTTTATTTTATTTTCTTTACAGACTATCTGGTAGGAACCAAATTACCCACTCCCAGAAGATAATTCAGGAGTGATTATTGTGCGTCATAAATATAGAAGTACAAAAAGTGTGATTGACTTAAAATCTCTCTGTTACCCAACATTCCACCAAACAGCGTTATAGTAATGGACTACGCAAGCTATTATGATCGACAATTGCAGAAAGTTCATGGCTAAAATATTACGAAACTGTAGATGGCTGCAAATGACATATATTTTGAGGAAAGTTATACAAAAAAAGAACTTTTACAAGTGCTGGAGTAATTTTTTTTTAAGAAAACGTATGATTGTGATACAATTGCAGAATAATTGGGACATAAAGTATTACGGCTACCTCCCTAAGCCTAAGACTCCTTATGTGACGACAACTTGAATCGAGCGTGGTACTGTGGTAAAATTAATTAGGACCTGTCTAAATGACATTCCTACCGAGAGTTAGAAAGGTTTTCTGTTAAAAATGCAGAAAGCTTCTACTTTTTTAGTATCAATTGCGCCAATTATAATTAGTTTAGATGAGGATAGCGATAGCGACACTGAACTTAATATGGAATGGAATTGTACATTTAAATAAAGGACTTGTGCATCTCCTATATTTTGAAAAATATAATTCAAATTTCTTAAGTTCGACTATTTGCATCTTTTACATGATGATTTTCTATACAATGGGATTAAACCAGGGGGAGCGGCTAATTTTGAAATATTTCACCAGTGAAATTTCCCATATTCCGATTGATTTAGACCAATCCAAGTTTTATACTAATTTCATGTGTGAAATAAAATTCAAAATCGAAAAAATTTCACCAATTTAATTAGAATGCTATTTAGCTGTCGAAACGATTATTGCACTTGTGAAATTTTGATTTATTTGGGGTTAGAATTTTGTTTTGTTGTTTTTTTAAGATAGTTTTGACATCCCTTCTTCTAGCTTGACTACCTTTTTGAACCTTTTTAGTTACTCTATATAGTAGTAATTAGCATAGTAATAAGCAGACGAGAGTGACGCGAGAACGTTTTATATTTTTTAAATCTACATGGAAAATTTAGAGGAACTGCATCAAATAGTGCGAAATAATGTTGTGAAACTTGTGGAGGATGATTTTTAACGCCAAGAACGGTGCTTCGTCCTTTTAGGCAAGATCCCTTCAATCTAAGTGACCGCTAGTTCCTAAAAAATTACAGACTTTCTAAAGAAGCTGCTGGCGAATTAATAAACATTTTATATCCGCATTTGGCAGCTTATACAAAAGCATCAGTTATGAACAAATCTACCAGGGTAGGAAAGAATTTGTACTTCGTCAAGAATATGAGACATTTTTTATACATATTAAAATCTAATAATTTCAAGTAGTAACTGTTCTTCGTTTCTATGGAGGTGGTAGTTACCCAACTATTATCGGGTTGAATTTATACTTTTTTGTTGGGTTTTGTAATTATTGAATAATAACGTATATACCTATGTGTAATTCAATTTACTAAGCCTGTATAAATGTTACCTATCTCTTAAAAAAATCCCCAATAAGTTATATTAGGATGTATTTTAATTTATTAATATTACTTATAATATATTTTTCAGCATTTACCATCTTATGAAATTGATCAATCTTAATCTTAATTATTCTGTTTCCTTAATAATTTACATTTGAACTAATATTACGGCTATTCCGCTGTTGCCAGATTGTATCGTTCAAATTAAATTCATTTGTGAATTTATAATAATTTCGTTCCCCTATAATTCAAAACTAGCTATACTATTTCGATGGCGAATTTAAAATCGGAATATTTCACTTGTGAATTCAATGGCACTGATTTTCAAAACTTGCCCACCAGGTAGTTTATTGCAGTATATAGGCAGTACCATTGAGCCTAAAACTTACTATACCTAATGCCTCTAATGATTTACATTATTACAGTTCAAAAATAATATCATTAAAAAAACAATAATTCTGTATAAAATGGATCTTAGGAAGTAGTGGTGCTTATAGTAGGTATTTCACTCACCACCGCTTTAAATTTTCAACACGGAAACCGAAGCGATGCCACCTCCTCCGCAAAACCCGAACGCACGTGGCATCCGTTGGTAAATCATTCGTTTAATTGTTTTCCCCCATAATCCAACGACGAGCCGACCATTTTTAAAAGAAATAAGTTTATCAGAGAAACACATGTGTTTTTGATGCGGCGACCCTAGGTCATGTATTCGGGGTTGGCGGCGTTTTTTACCCCTGAATTGGACTGTTTCGTGGGGTTGTCACAGCAACGACGAGGGGTGGACGCGAGCATGCGCTTTTACAAAAAACCGCGAGTTTGTAAATAATTAACAGAGGAAAAATGGCCGCTTTATACGGTGCCGCATGCAATGTATGACAGGAGAGGTGATTGCATGGATCTTTTGATTATTTGAAGTATTTAAGATACAGGGTGGTTCGTATGAAGACAATCTTTCAATTTTTATTTCAATATAAAATCTTTATCTTGGTTTGAGGGTTATACAACTCCAAACCTAAGACTTTAACCTAATATTTTGTGAAATCCTTATCAAAAGGAGACATTATAGTCAACTGCAATTGAGTTAAAGTAATTTTATCATGTGAAGAGGTAGAGAAGTAGGGCACATGTAATTTAGTTCCCATATTGAGATGGGACATAAAAAGTGTGTAATATATTTAAGGTTTACCTAATAACTCTTATGTATAATTTGGGTGCCGACAGTTTCAAATTACCTGGTCTCTATTAGCAGTTTGATTCCCGGAAAGCAATGAGATTATTTACAACATAAAGTTTCTACACAAGATATTAACTGAACTACAGAAAGAAACATGTCGATCGGGAGGCAGTGTACATGAATTAGGTAATAATAGATAATATTTTTGAAAATTGCAAACAATGAATAAACGTCCCATTTAAATTAATTTTTTGCAATTCCGAGACTAAAGTGTTACGTTTAGACCCAAGGGTTATAAAATGACAGTTGAAATCCCAAGGGATTTAAAGTACAAAAAAACGTACCATAGTAACATTAATCTTTATTTGTTCACCTTACGAATGATTCATACTGTTGTTCATATAATTATCTCGATTTTTGTGGTATTAGTTCTTGAGTAATCTCTTCAGCAGCCTGATCTACGTTGAATTCTTAACTTTTATTCATTTTCACTGATTCTCTTTACGTTTACAATGGCGCCGTTTTGGCAGTGACTTTTTTTATCATTGCCACAGAAACAAACAGAATACGATGCTTATTATGTTATGGCCTTCAATGTAAGTAGTTTACTTTTTATTTGAAAATTATGTACTGCACTCCGCCCTAAGGAATCAAACACCAACCGCGGGATTAAATGGGTCACTTTAGTTGCTTGGTGTATAATATATACTATGACCGACTTTTTCCAAGACCTTGATATTATAGCCTGGCCGATCCCAAGATTAACCGCATGTAAACATAGACCACTCGTGATCTATTCTAAGTCGACTGCTTATTGGACGACCCACGTGCCTAGGTCAGTCAATGTTCACGTGTTTTTATTTCCAGCGGTTTTTCTTGAGAACGAACCGACTATAGATTTAGGTACACGAAAATACACTATCTGTTTACTTCCGCTATTACTCAATAAAAATTGCCCAAATTTTAGAGATCTGGATCCAGGAAGTCAAAAGTTTTCTCGATGTTCTTCTGTAACCTTGGCTTCATATTTCTACAAAAAATGTTATAAATGTTTTTTCTGACACAATGTGTAGTAAATGTTAATGGTATATTCTTAAGTAGGTAACTTTCTGCGAATAATTTTCGGGCAGGTCCTCTACATCTTTTCGTTTGCAGGAAGATTTAACGATTTGGCGATTTAAGTCCTGCAAAACTGCATCGTAAAATGGTTCTTGTATATGTTTTGTTGAGTTAAACTTTTATTACATTCGCCCAAAATATAAGAACAAATGATTTGTGTACCTTCTGTTTGCATAAGACTTGAAAGCAAGGCGTACCTTCTTCGTAGCGCTTATTTTTTTGTTCATTTACCCTAAATTGATGTGGTAATTCCAAATATCTTCATTCAAAGTAATCGACGATTTTTAGCACATATATTTTATTTTTTTACATAGTTAGGTAAAATTACATTTATCACGTGGCCATCTATGCTTCTTGCATACCTGTACATTACTTTTAAACCAAATATTTTATTATAAATCACTGTTAAACTTTTATGCAAACATTTGCAAGCTTTTTATGTTGCAAAATAACTCTCTTTAATCATAGATAACATTTTCATTATTGAATGAATTCATTTCCACCTATAAAATATTCCTTCGTGTAAGAACTTGCCAGTGCCGGCCTTACATATCATTAAGCATTTAATTCATTTGGAAATTATTTATTCATTACATAAAACAACATAGCTTTCTGCTATCATTTAGTATCTTTCAGAAAATAAGTAGGTATATTCTCTAGCCTAGCCTGTTTTTTTATTGTTTCAATATGGGACATAATATTTTGGAAAGCTTTCAGTGAAAATAATTTCAAGCAATTCTCTAATTGCCTTCCTTTTTTACAGTAATTTGTTATTATTTCATTGGTAACGGATTTAATTTTTAACAAGTAAAAGTGTGTTGTATAGTAGATGAATTAAGTTTTTCATTTGGTAATTCATGAAGAAGATTGCCAACTTATTAAGAAAATTCCGTTCTCTATGAAAATAAACGATACGTTGATTTACTAAGAAACCTCACTAAAATATAATGAAAACATAAAATCTGTTTTTATTCTTCAGTGAAATATATGCGACTATCAAAAAATTTAATATAATATCCTCTGATACGAAGGCAAGTTAATTCATCCAACCAATTTTCAAGGATAAATATAAGTATGAATTATTGCCGTACACACAAATAGGTTTTAATAACTGTCTTGGCTGTAAGTACATGTAATATTCAGAATGGAAAGTTTATAGAGATGGGAGTTACTATTTACCCTTTGAAGAAATTGTTATAGGTTCAAATAATTAGGTATATATAAAAACTACTTTATAAAAGCTTTTAATAATCGAAATTTCAGTGGAAATTCAAAAAAATAAAAAAGCAAAATAAAATAATTGAAATCTATAAAGACAAGACCACAGGGAAGAAGTGTATCAGCTTGGAATCAATCCAAATTAATAAGTGTGGTGACATTGACCAACTCGATTAATAACCAATATGTAAAAAGCCACTTTCCGTAAGATGGTCAGCTGCCAAGGGAATTTTGATTTTTGGGTTTTTGATGGGTGATGAATGGTCCATAAAAGTTTTGGGAAAAACAATCGAAAATCTTCTGATATCTGTGCCACCTATAGGTATTCCATTTTTATCGAGTAGCCTTCAATTTTGATGTCTGGGAGAAATACCCCACTCGATCAGAATTTTTGAGGGTTCTTAAATAAAATTAAATCTTATGCATACCGGACAAAATTCCACCAAAGATGTGTAACTATTCACGTTACTAATATTATTTTAGGCCTCCTTGAAACCAATATCCTTAGTATTCGTCCAAGATCTGCAGAGCCCTGGATGCTATCTCATACCACCACCAAAGAACACAAGTAAGATCTTTCCACTAATATAAACAAAATTTCCACAATTCGGTGCTGTGTTCTCACGCCCTGGATTCTAGAACCATACAATACAATAAATAACTTAAATAATACACTTGAATAACTCAACTTTATTCAATACTCTTTATTTTTATCAGAACACTTAACTTATGAGTGAATGTTTGTATTAATTTCATACCTTAACTTGGAATAAACTACTTACCTGTAAACAATCTTCAGATAGTAAGGCGAATAGTACATAGTGTCGTTTCAAGGTCCTTTGTTACCCCCTTTATTATATATTGCCCCTTTTAGAAGAAATACTGAAACAGGAATTGTGAAATATACTAAATTTTAATTTTGATATACTTAAATATATTTGTAACTACTCTATTTACACTTTCCTGCAAATAAATTGTCATTTTAGTAAAATGTCTTTTCAATAGATATCAAAGGTAATAGTATAATATTATTATAACGCTTTACAGAGTCTTTGAAAATCGAAGAACAAAGACCTTCCACGCTGGCTATATGCCACGAAGTATATTGAATTACACTTCAAAGTTATACGGGGTTGGTATATCTGCAAGATAGAACCAGCCATTTTAGTTTGCAATTCGAAAGAACAATATCTCTTATGGACCGGTTTCGGCGTATTTGAGCCACATCAGTATAAGGTAGATACCATTCGTCCAGAAGCTCTGAGAGCATGATTGCAGACTAAATGGTTGGTTCTATCTTGCAGATACACCAACTCGCTTAACTTTGTCCTTAGTGGCATATATCCAGGGAATAGTTGTTGCTTCTTAGTGAACGGTCTTTGTACTTTGATTTTCAAGGACTCTGTAAGGCGTTATTATTTTATTATACTATTACCTACATAGTATATTATGCAACGATCATGTAATGATGGTTATTAATACACAAGCATTAACCGGGATACGAAACGAGCCAAAGGCGAGTTTCGTATGGTTAATGCGAGTGTATTAATAACCATTGCATGAGAGTTGCATACTCTATTTTTTCTACGAAGAAATTTGATTAAAAAAAATATATAAAAAAATGTACTATCTGGGAGACTCGAACCCGGAATGTACAGAATGATAAAAACCTAGTGCAGCGCCTTTACCCACTGCGTCATGGGACCACGGTTGAGCTGATAGCATAAAGCGTTCAAGTATGTTACTGTTACTTTTAAAAACTTGCGCAAAAGATTTAAACTGTCATAAAACACTGTCAAACTGTCAAACATTCTACAGAAATTATTGGGTCTGCCTACTTGGGTATTTGAAAATCTAGATTTCTATTGGTCAATTTTTCAGTTTTATAATGAAAACCAGTGTAATAATGAGTATATTATGAAACTGAAAATTGGCAACTTAGAGTATGGAAGTAGAAAAATATATTTTTGTTACCTGTCTTGTACACAATAAATAAACTGGATACTGGGTACAGGTAACAGTGCGAAAAATCCTTTTATTGAAATTACCTCAAAATAATATCTAGTTATTGCAATTTTTGAATTGAAGTAATATTTTTATAAATGAAATCCTACCAAAATTATATTAAGTATCAATAATTATTGATTGAAAAAAATCATAGATCGTATAGACGAAGGTTTGTGAATAAATTACAGGAACGTCAGGCCATAACTCCCATTGGTCCATTTTGTAAGGCAAGAAGTCCGCTAGCAAGGGCAATGGTATTTTTAAGTTTATTCATATTGTAATGTTTTTCTTATTTATTTAAACAGTTTTTACCGTGGGATAAAATTATACACTCACAGTGGCTAATTACTATTGATTTATCAAAGAAACACTAACACACTATAATAAACTTAATTTATATACACACTGCTTAATGTCTACTAATTTATTTACACTCGGTATAATAATTGTTCTAATTTATCTTCAACACTATTTATATTCACTTTCTGTTCACTCACTGTATACTGAAACTGTTTACCAATTCACTGTATACTGAACAACTCCTCGACTCACTCGCAAACCCGCGTATATATAGTATATATAGGGTTTTCTTCACTCCCAGATGACCTCCTGATGGACTGTCGTGTAACTTCCTCAGTACCTCAGCTACTCTCGATTTCAGGATAACTATTTGTCGTTTATTTTCGGAACCATCATCGTTTTCAAGGATTCGTTTCAACAGGCCTTCTTCCAGGACAAGGGAGTCCCACTGAGTCCAATATGCCTTCAGTGTTGATGAAAATCTTGACACTTCTTGCCAGGTACGTCGCCGATTTTCTTGCTTTAGGTGTGGATCATTCTCTTGATCTTCTCTAATCCTGGTGAGTGATCATTCTTTATTGCTGACTGTAGTTCTTGAAACTGCAGCTTCCTTAGATTCCACTTGTTGCAGTGGGAACAGTCTGGTTGGCACGGTCGTCTAGACAGGGAGTCGGCATTTCGGTGACTGACACCAGCCCGATGCTCGATGTTGAAATCGTATTCTTGGAGTCGTTCAATCTATCTAGCGATCTGGCCCTCGGGATTCTTGAACTGCATCAACCACTTGAGTGCTGCATGATCAGTCCGAATTAAAAATTTCTTTCCATAAAGATACTAATAGAAGTGTTCCATAGACTTCACTACCGCCAAAAGTTCTCTTCTCGTGACGCAGTAGTTCCGTTCTGGTTTGGAGAGGACTTTACTGAAATATCCCAGCACTCTTTCTTGGCCTCCTTGGATCTGTGAGAGTACTCCTCCAATTCCTACGTTGCTTGCATCAGTGTCAAGAATGAAGTCTCCTTCTGGTAATGGATATCCTAGAATCGGTGCCGTGGTTAAATGTCTCTTGAGGGTTTCAAAAGCAGTTTGACAGCCTTCATCCCAATGAAAAGTTCTTGTTTCTTCTGTGAGTCGAGGCTTGGCAATATCTCCCAAGTTCCTTATGAACCTTCAATAGTATGTGTAAAGTCCAAGAAAACTCCTGACTTCATGTTTGTCTGTTGGTTGCGGCCATTGCTTAATGGAAGTAATTTTCTCGTGATCTCCTGCCACTCCTTCGTTACTCACGATATGACCCAGATAGTTGACTCGGTTTTGGAATAACTGACATTTCTGCGGGTTTAACATAAGCTGAGCAGCTTGAAGTCGTTTGAATACATCTTGCAAATTCTTCAGGTGGTCCTCGAAGGTCTTACCTAATACTACGATGTCGTCTAAATAGACCAGGCAAGTTTTCCAAGATAACCCTCTCAATACATTTTCCATTAGTCTTTCAAATGTCGCGGGCGCATTACAGAGCCCGAAGGGCATGACGTTGAACTGCCATAATCCGGATCCGGTAGTGAAAGCAGTTTTTTTTTGTCTTCTGGGTCTATTTCTACTTGACAATAGCCAGACTTCAGATCCAAGGTGGAAAACATTTTACTGCCAGCCAAAGTGTCTAGCGTATCGTCGATCCGAGGCAGAGGATAGCTGTCCTTTTTCGTCAAATTATTCAGCTGCGATAGTCCACGCAGAATCTGGTAGTTCCATCCTTTTTCTTGACGAGCACTACTGGAGACACCCATGGACTAGTAGATGGTTCTATTACTTTTTCTTCCTCCATCTCTTGAATTATTCTTTCAGCTTCCTCTCTCTTCGCTTGTGGTAGCCTTCGAGCTGCTTGTTTAATTGGCTTGGCATTACCATTATCGATTTTGTGTTTGACGGCTGATGCTTTACCAGTATTCCCTCATTTTGGTACGAATAGGTCTCGATACTGCGATACTCGATACTCATTCTCCTTTTCTCAGCTCGATTCAAGGATTGGCCAGCTATTGACAACATCTGTTCGAATCTGTCATTAGAATTGTCGGTTGTCGTTGTTTACAGACTACAGACGTCACCGGTATGCAACATCCAATTCTGGTTTCCTTCTTGAGGGTAATTGGGTAATCGTTCACGTTTATAGCACGTACTGGGATCTCCTTCGCTGACGTAACCAGTCCTTTTCCAATTAGCACTCCTTTACCAACCTCTTCGTCGTGGTTCCAAGGTTCCATCATAACCGGTGTACCTTCTTCCATGATTCCCTGTAGCCGCGCTACTATCATGGTTTCGCTTCGTGCAGGAAGAGCAGTATCTTCCTGTACAGCTGCCAACACCGTTCTGCTTTCATGTGGATGAAGGAATACTTCTTCGGAACCCACCTTGATGGTTCTGTTTCTAAAGTCTTACATGTAAATTCATTGCGTTCATTCCCAGAATCACGTCTTCTTCGATGTCAGCTACGATTACCGTATGCGTAAATTTTTCTTCACCGATTCCCAATTGGATTTGCGTCTCTCCATGAACATTGGCACTCTCCCCTGTTGCGGTCCGAAGTCGCAGCCTCGTTGGCAGAAGCTTCTTAGATTTTATTATCTCTGGCCGTATAATGGTTCTAGTTGCTCCAGTATCCACCAGTAGAGTATATTTCCTGCCATTAACTTCGCCACCCCACACCTGACACCAATGTAATGTTTTTCTTTTTTATTTAAACAGTTTTTACCGTGGGATAAAATTATACACTCACTATGGCTAATTACTATTGATTTATTAAAGAAACACTTACACACTATAATAAACTTAATTTATATAGACACCAATGTCTACTAATTTATTTACACTCGGTAAAATAATTGTCCTAATTTATTTTCAACACTATTTATATTCACTTTCTGTTCACTCACTGTATACTGAAACTGTTCACTCTCCTCGACTCACTCGCAAACCGGCGTATATGTAGTCTCTCGAATCTCTAGGACTTTCTTGAATTCACCGCCTTCTACGCTGTTCGAGAACAGTCTCGATATTACCTGCGAAAGAACCTTTCTAGAAGGGTCGCATTCATAGTTTGCGACAGGACCGGCTTCAGAATCAGTCAGTTCGTAACAATATTTTGTCGTCCAAAAATAATGAATCCAATTTCATCTTCTATTTATTGTAGGTATGTACCTACATCTAAAATTTCCAAGTAGGTATGTCTCTAAGCGGATTAGTTTTTATTCCTATTTGCTGTTAATAACAACTGATAATTCAAATTTGCTAAATAGGTTGAATAAAAAACTGCAGTTTTTTCTTACATCACCATTTGATCTGGAATTATTTTTTCCGTGTGGTACTGTCTATCTCAGTCTTTTATATCTTTTATAGCTCTGTAGGTTCGGTGTAGAAATTAATTTTCCCCACAATAGAGCATTATTTTGGTATTTTAAGAATTTTGTTCGGGATGACAGTGATGTAGACCACTGCTATTGTTAGGATATGTTTAATAAATTTTACTTAATTATTATACAACATTGCTGAGAAGTCTCGCACCAACGGATAAATGGAAAGTTATGAAATTCTAGGACGATGGATGAGATCATTCTGCATATTTTAGAACAAATTATCACTTCACTCGGAAATTGTAATCGAAATTTAACAAAAATAATAAAATTGTGATTGAATGAAATTAGTTGTTACATAAATTCAAAAACTGAACATTTATTTAAGTTGCAAATACTCCCAATAAGTATTCAAAATTTGTTTGTTGACAATGATACAATCTCTTTTCGAAGATACAAATAGATTCGTTGATCATTTGTGAAATAACTCCCTGCATTTCGAGACGTATGTTATCCTTTAAATCGTTCAAGTTAGTTGGTATGTCAACATTAACGCGATCTTTCAGGTAGCCCAGAGAAAAAAAACAAGCGGTGTCAAGCTGGGGGATCTTGCCGGCCACGCAATTGCACCTTTTTACCAAAAATGTATTTAAATATTTCCTAACGTCTCTTTGATATGGAGAGTGGGGCAGGTCATCTTGTTGAAAATATACGTTCATATTAGGAAATAATCGATTTATTCCAGGTATAATTTCATTTTGGAGTAAATCAAGATAGTTAGCAGTACCTTCCATAAAATAAGGACCGATCAAATGATTTTTCACCAAACTCGCCCACACGTTAACTTTTTGTGGACGCTGTGTACAAACCTCCTCAAACCAGTGCGGATTACAATTTTTATCAATTTTCTCTGTAACTGTTTCACAAAATTGTAATAGTATATGAAATTCATCCTCAGCCAATTCTGAACTTTATATAGATACAATTTTTTTATGCAGAATAGTTTGTTACTTTTTTAAGCCATTCTCCAATACCTGAGCTTGATAATCCCCTGTACCTACATTGAAAATTTTGGAAGTTTCACGAAACTAGAGCAATTGAATAATGAATGCCACGAATTTGGATGATGAAAACAGCTTCCATTTAAAATAATGAATCCTACACGTGTCATGGGCTACCGGTCTATTAGCCGTAATCAATATACTTCCTCATTGGTTTTTTTAATAGGATTTTTTCAATGTTGATAAATATTGGCATGTGTATTTGAAAGACTATTAAGTGCTTTTTCTGCACAGTTTGCTTGATCGAATATTTCGTATTATAAAGAAGTTATAAGTTTGAATTTGAGAGCACATTTGCAATATCTCCAATCTTTGGGCGTGTGTCTTATTTTATATTGGGTATAGCAATAACTTTCAAAAACATTAATCGTTGTATTGCATATTCTAATTTTCATTTTCATTTCCAACAGTCAATGTAATATTGCTGGAAATCATGACTGATGGGAAAATAATAAAAATTCATGATATATGTTTCTTTAGGGAAACAAATTTGAATTTCTGATTCTCTAGTGATTTTACATGCACGAGATATACTTTAATGACTATTTGCGAAATAAAAAACTACTCATAAGAAAAAGTCGAAAGTTTTTATTTCTGGCAATACAAATTAGGTAAATACTATACAACTATTATATTATTATTAAATTACCTATATCTATTTTAGCAAGAATATAAATACAAACTATGCCAATTTGCCATCTTAGCTAAAACACCGATCACATACCTACGTGTGACATCAATCTTTTGTATATCTTCTTGTGGTGTATTCATTGATATTTTTCGTTAATTTATTGCCAAATTAAACCACAATGGTTTTTGTATTGCTATTATATCTAGAATTACTAAGTTTTTAAAATGCTTGGTCCCTATCCGACACTACGAAAAAATTCACATTTTTGTATATCGCTCGAACTTTTATCGTATTTTCTATTTCTTATAGAATTCATAACTATCACACAAAATAATTCGAATTGATAATCAAAATAAATTTTTAATTTGCAAACTGTGAAATATTTTTGGAGTATTTACAGATGTGTGATGTCACAGAGGCGCCATTGCTATTTTAACGTTTTGGTGCGAAATTTGTGTTTCAAAAACGCAAATTTTTCCTTCAAAACCAGTCATTATGCCTTTTACAAATTGCGAAAATAAACATGAGAAGAAAATAATACAAATGATAGGTACTATGGCGATCAATACAAATAACTAAAATTGAAAAGTCAAGAAATAGTTATTTTTGTAACTAGTGTGTAAAGTAGCCTTTTTTGACGAATGTGAATATTGTCGCATGAGTCGAAAAAAAGGTCTTTACACACGAATTGCATACAATATTTTTTCTACTAGCGAATATTTAATTGAAATATAAAAGTTTAATAGTAATTTTCTTTACGCACTAGTGCGTAAAGTAAGTTAAATTTTTCTTTAGAAGAATCTTTAACGCTATTATTAATTTCTAATAAGATATATTTTTTTCGTAAATACTCATGGATTTTTGGAGCAGTAAATCATTCGCAGCATTCTGTGCCACATCTAATATATTTGGTGGTGTATTTGCCAAGTAATCTGAGAGATCGTCAGAGGAATCCATCTTTATTTTTATAATAATCTAAAATAACGTCCTAGTTTTCTAAAAATATTCAATTCTTGAATATAAAACACAATTGCTTACCCTAGGTATAGTCGGAAGATCTCAATTTAAATTTTAAATGTCAGATTCAATTCACAAAGAAATGTCAGTCACTCACCGCCAACTTATGCCTATTTACCGAATTATTTCCAGTACTCAATAATTATTTAACAATAATTATTAGGTTACTTTACCGAATTCTATAGGTTTCTATCTCCAATTTATGAAAAAAACTTAGATTTAGTATCCGTTTATTATACCTATATTTTTATAAGACTAGATATCTATAACTACATACATATTAATATAGGTATAATAAACGGATACTAAATCTAAGTTTTTTTCATAAATTGGAGATAGAAACCTATAGAATTCGGTAAAGTAACCTAATAATTATTGTTAAATAATTATTGAGTACTGGAAATAATACGGTAAATAGGTATAAGTTGGCGGTGAGTAACTGACATTTCTTTGTGAATTGAATCTGACATTTAAAATTTAAATTGAGATCTTCCGACTATACCTAGAGTAAGTAATTGTATTTTATATTTAGGAATTGAATATTTTTAGAAAACTATGATGTTATTTTAGATTATTATAAAAAGACTCTTCTAAAGAAAAATTTAATTTACTCTACACACTAGTGCGTAAAGTATGTTTCTTTACGCACTAGTGCGTAAAGAAAATTACTATTAAACTTTTGTATTTTAATTAAATATTCGCTAGTAGAAAAAATATTGTATGCAATTCGTGTGTAAAGACCTTTTTTTCGACTCATGTGATTGTCGCATTCGCCTGCGGCTCATGCGACAATATTCACATTCGTCAAAAAAAGGCTACTTTACACACTAGTTACATAAATAACTATTTTGTATTCTGTGTAAAAAATTTTATTTAATTATATTTAATTACACAGAATACAAAAAAAAAATGTTTTCTTGACTTTCTAGTCATGTGTACTAAGCTATAAAGATATTCACCTAAAATTAAAAACACAGATATTGTGAATGCTATTTGATGTTGCTAATTGAACTCCCTCAGGATTCGATTCGATTATTGTTGGCAGTGGTACATCTTCTACAGACGCTATTGAGCTTGATCTTGCCAAGTTTTCTGGAGCATTTGGCTGTTGCTCTCTATTTTTTTTTAAATTATTTTATGATGGAGAACACGTCAATTGGTAAGTACGGCTTAAATGAGCCAGTAGGCGCGTGACCAGTTCAACTCCACTCTCCGCCAAAGCAGTTATATCAGAAGCTCTTAAGAAATGGTGTGTGATTTTCTGCTCCTAAATTTAAGCACGCCGTTTTTGCTGCTTTCAGGGGTTACATAAAAATTGTATTTCGACAAATTGGAATATTTTGTTACCAGTTTTTGTATGCAGCAGCATTATTGATAAAAAGTGAAGTTTCTTGGTTTTTCCATATATCCTGAAATAGTCTCATTGGGCATAAATTAGAATTTTCAATTTTTTTTACCAACCACTTTGAATCGGCACACTTTCTATTGCCTCCTTGTGTCTTTATCGAAAAAATTGAATACTATTTTATACCACTAGTAATACAGGGTGTTTGTAAATTCATGCGACAAAATTCAGGAGGTGATTGCTCGTATGAAATTTTGACGGGTTTTCCTATAACAAAATTTCCTCAGCTCGCCCCTTTATGAGATATCACCCTTAAAAGTTGGTGACTAAAATTGATTTTTTATTTTTTTTCTAAAATTTCAGCAAGCTAAAAACTTGAAATTCTGTAATTTTCGTGCATTTTCAGCATTTATTATGAATCGCATTACATTTTATATCTTTACTGTTTTCCACTCAATTTATTGAAAAATTTATAAATGTTCATTTTTTTCTCTGAAGCTGTTAGTTTCGGGAAAAAATATTAAGGATTAAATTTTTTTTAAATAAAACAAGGAATTTAAGTAAAAGTTTTGATATGAAATAAAGCAAGGGTTTCCAATTTCACCTTCCTATAATGTAGCAGGAATATTGAAAAAATACCCGTAATTAGTCCTTTGCGAGTGCAGTAAAACGACAGAATTTCAAGTTTCTAGCTTTTCTAGAATTTTAGAAAAAAAAAGGTAGAACGTGTCGCGGGACACACGGTGGGAACTTTAGTTCCCTTTAAGCAAAAATTATGTAATACGTCTGACGTTATAGATAAACAATTTGCATATTCCTCGGTGGTCGAGTAGTAAGCAAACCAGACTCTCACGCGGTAGACCCGGGTTCGATTCCCCGTGAAGAAGTTTTTCTTTTAATCGTAAATTTTATTTTTAAATAATTATTCTGCTTGATATTAATAACGACAACAGGTAGACGTTTGAAATATTTAGCAGAATATTCATTATTATAGATAATGGTACGGTACCCTTCATGAGGGAGTCCGACTGGCAACATCTACTTATAACAGCATCGTATATTTGAAAAGGGAAACCGTAGCATTATACAAATTGGACATTCAAGAACTGTACGTTCACTACAAAAAAATTAGTGTAAACATAAAATTGAATTGTTAAATTTTCAATTTGAAGTTATATTATAGTTTATAGAAATTTTCATTTTCTCGATTTTTTCTTAAGTGGGTCGTAGAAAAAATATGCTGTTCGACTCGTGTGGATTGTCCATATCGCACTTGAACGATTGAACTTCGATTTCGTGCGATATGGCCATCATATCCACACTAGTTGCACAAACTACTATTCCTATCAAAATTTGCCCTTTTACATTTTTTAAAAACAACCTGCCAAATGTCAAATCAATGTATCCATCCATTTTAAAGTTATCGAATTAAAACATTCAAGTTTTCAAAATTTCAACACCATGTATTTCGAAAAGTAAATGTGATAGACCCCTTAATCCTCATATCATTTTGTCCAATTTTACGAGAGGAATCTACATGCAAACGTTGTAATTACCCTTAACGTTCGAGATGCTTATACCATTTTTTGCGCGATCGTATTGAAATAAATTACGAATAAAATAATTTAAATTTCTTCGAAATGAACGAAATGTAAGAAGTGACATTTATACTTCTCGATCAGTTTAAAATATATTTTGCATTTTGGTGAAATTGTTTTTACGCTATTTATTACTTTTCGACGTCTGAACGGTAAGTAAATCACTTAGCGACGCGCAAAAAAATTATGGAAATAATAGTAAAAATTTATCCGAACAAATACAAGTAGATCACCAGCACTGCGAATACCAGCTTTGCATAGAATTTTAATAAAACATCGGTGGTTCAGTGGTAGAATGCTCGCCTTCCACGCGGGCGGCCCGGGTTCGATTCCCGGCCGAAGCATATGAATCGCTGCTTCGTAAACGAGAGAGAGACTCAGGAGAGAGCACACGCACGCAAGCAAGGCACATAACGAAGCAACGTATCATAACGTAACGTAACGTAACGGTCAGATCTTTTGCGTCGCGACCCCCGGTCGCTCAAACATAACCTGACGTAAAGAGCTAAAGTTCCAAAAATAAAAACTCAATTCTAGTCACTACCGAGGGTGATATCTCATTAGTTAAGAAATAAGTAAATGACATCATGATTCCGTCTCTTCTATTTCATGAATGAGTGATCAAGCTCGACAATGTATGACGTAACAGCAAAGGATATGGTTAAACAAAGTCTATACGTTTCTGGCGACAACTCTGTCCACACATACAGTTGCCAGTTGGTGTCTTGCTGCAAAACAAGATATACCTACGAATACAGCGACAGTAGTAGAAGTTCAAATATGGTTAAAATCAAGCCGCATTATTGAAAGAAGCAACTAACATTGTAGAATATCATCATTGTCATACAATTCTTTGTATTTTCGGAACTAAATTATTAATTTTCATCGTTTATAATTTGGGAAAGCTTGATGAAATTTTGTTATACGAAAGATTCATTTTAATTTCATACGAGCAATCACATCCTGAATTTTGTCGCATGAATTGAGAAACAACTTGTATTTCCAGAAATTAATAATTTATGGCTTAAAGAAAGTTTCTATACGTTTTGTCGCCCCTACGCCTCATCATACAAGTTCGCAATAAAATACATAAAATACCTGCGTCAGGTGAAGTATACAGAGCCACAAGTTTTTGACTGAATCGCACTGTATCGGAAACTATTCATTTTCTCTTAGGTTATAACGAAAAATTTCAATTATTTTCCTCACATCATTAAAAGTACCACTTTACTAGGTACCTACGTATTTATATGTTTATAGCTTTGTGTATTTAAATAACAAAATAATGTAAGTGAAAGAATAAGCTAGAGGTGGACACATTTTTAGTTCCGTTATTTTAAATATTTTAATTTATAAATTGATACATACACCAACGTGAATACGATTATAAATTTTATATTTTATCTCGACAATTAAAATACGTGATGTGTGCTGTAAATTACTGGATATTTTCCACAAAGGGAAAGGGAAAATTATTCTTCCTTTCAATCTCCCCAATCAGTTTTTTTTTGTATTTTCCAAGTTGCTTTTCTCGATGTTTTCGTATTACCTAACAGACTGACAGGAAATTTGAATAAAATTCAGATTTTATGATTTTGACTTCAGAAGTGATAATGCTAGGCAACGAACGAACATGGTAATTTTAGCTCAATCACGACCGAGGACTGATTTTCACCCAAATCAAGTGAAAAGCGCATTGAATGTACTGGTGAAAAATTATATAGGGTAATATAAGTCGATCAGAAGATTTTATAAAAATTGGCATATATGGAGTTATGGTGAATTTATGGATAATATTTTGACAAAAATGTAACCTCCGGTTATACCGAAAGTGATGTAATGTCCCTTTGTATAGAATACCCTATAACTAAGATTTATACATGTCGAGATATTAATTTTCTTTATAAAAAATTGACAAGTGTAGAATTTTATATTGAAAATTCTATGTGAACATCCCCATATACGAAATAAAAAAAATATCTAATTGGGTTGATTAGTAGGACGATCCAGGTAATTAGTGACATGTCGAAAACTTCTTTTTCGTTTACAGGGTTGTTAAAAAAATGATGAAAAATTCAAGTTCAAAAATGTTATATAATTTAATTTTTCTAAATAAATCAACTATATATATTTTATTTCTTCCACTTATTCTTAATTAAATACTAATAATTGTCATTATTTGAAGTCGACCGCATCGTACAGTGATAGAAATGGCTCATTTGGAATTAAACAACGAAGATAATTTAAATTTTACTTTTAATACATGGTGAATGTGACAGATCGGTTACTGGAACAACTGTTTTATTTGCTACAAGATATAAAGATCGACCCCTACCTAGCCGTCACGCGGTAAAGAGAATATTAAACAATTTAGTTGTTTTTAAGCAAAAGTTAAGAAAATGAAGGCTGTTGTAGATGATAGTGATCAATCAATCAATAAATTTTTTTGGATACTACTTTGCTTATCACGAGGCCTGTAGTCATTACGTTGTGGTGCGAGAGAATTAGGTGAACCAATTCAACGAATTTTAAAATAGTTTCGTCCTTACTGTTTTAACACAGTTCAAAGTTTAAAACAAAAAGAATAGAACTTGCAGAATTCGAGTTGGTAGAATGATAAGAAGAGCGCTTTCAGACGACACACTTTGTGGCCGGCCACTAGTGTCTGAAAATAATCGCACGGGTAAAAATACATTAATATAAAATAGACGCATTCATCTATGACTCGTGTGAATGCGTCCATTTATATTAATGTATTTTTAGCCGCGCGATTCTTTTCAGACACTAGTGGCCGGCCACAAAGTGTCTCGTCTGAAAGCGCTCTAAATATTTGAAGAATATAATAATTCGCGTTACTAGAGCAAAGAAAATCAAAGTGGTTTACAACAATATTTTCTTTGCGATCAGAGACAACCCGATCGTAGGTCCTTACTTTTATTATGGAAACGTAAACTACGCCTAAGGCTGGAACAATTAATATTTTTAAATACATGCTAGTATCTCAAAAATGCTAAATATTGGGTATGGGGAAGTGAACATAAACTGCCCCTATTTTCGGCCTTAGAATTAGATAAAATAATAAAACTATGGTTGTTAAAAAATGCTTGTCTCGACCTGAAAAACACTACTTTCCGGACTTGTAACGTAAATTACTATTTCAAGCGGCAAACTGTTACTTTAAGCTCTAAATACACAAAGCACTTTTTTTCATTTCCTCTATTGATTCTATTATTGAGTAGACAAGCTTTTGGTAGAATAGATATGGTACCTATTGTAGACAAAATAATGTATATTAAAATGCACATTCAAGAAGTGTAATTCTTCCAAACTATTGATTTTCAAGCATAACCCATTGTTTGTATTAATATAGTTTTTAACGGTAACGACTTTCCCAACTCTGTACGTGAACGTAACCACATTGTTATGAGGAAAAGCATGGTTATTTGGAGAAATGGCGGCAGCTATTTTTATATTTTGACTCCCCTGTTTTTGTTGGGCTTGATCCCTAATTCGGCTTCCACCCCTGTCTCGATGGGGTGGGCCACCCACTTATTGCTATTCCATCTATGACTGTAGGCGTCTTACATCGAGGATGATCGATAGCGTAGTTGCCACATTTATATTGTGATTTTTATTTTTAAATATAATATATTCATTGTATTATGTCAAATATAAGCATATTCAAAAGTTTTGACACACTTTGAACTATACCCATATAAACGTTTATTTGAAAAATGTGAGTAAAGTATGTTCATACTTACAGTGAAGTAAGTAGACCGGATTTTTCAATGGTGACCATGAAATTAATTATAATATTTATAGCCTGATTTTCGTAGTTTGATAGCAAATAAATTACGTAGTAAGACGAGCTCTTAAAATCAGCCTCGCCCCCTGTGCGTGATGGACACAGATATATCAATAAGTAAAGATCGCCTGGTGCCTGGAAACTATTTTCAACTCTCCTACTCCACAGCTAGAGAATAATAACACAAAAATATCATTTTTTTTATAACAAATGTACTGTTATATTACCACAAAATTTAAATATTTGTAATCATTAGATCATTTAACGTAAGTTTTCTTCAGTACTTGTAAAATAACTGATATGTGTGAGTGGAACTCAATGAAACTGAAATTTTTATTTCGCTTAATGGATTTATCATCTGAAAGATAATTTAATGCCTAATAAAATAGATATCGAAGAATAATTATCATTATTCTAACACTATAAATTTTTGAAAAATATTTTTCAAAAACAGTGACCTTTCAAATAATAAGAAACAACTACTTCCCGTGCTATAGGTACTGACGAATATTGAATTACACTTTAAAGTCAAACGAGGTTGGTTGGTATCTACAAGATATTTAATACCAACCATTTTGGTTTACAATTAATGCTTATCTAATCCCCACTGATATTTAGTAGCTCTTTGACACGTTTAACATATGTATGACCTATAAAAGTCTTACATTAGGTCTGAGTAGAAGAATATTGATTGTGCTGCTCACCCAACGCTGTTGCCGAGTCTTATTGTGTGGATCTGGAACCAATCGATGGGAATTTTATGATTCTTCATTGTATTAGTGGTGGGTGGTACTAAGATAGATAAATGGAGCGATGTTACTCGTTGCCATTTGTTGGCTTGCTGGAACCTCTTGCGATAGTGTACATTCAAGCTTAAGCTTTGGTTTCCTGTGCAGTGTGAGGCTAGCACTAGCATTCAGCACAACAGCGGTATTTATATTGCCCAGGGAGGTCATTGGATGATGATCCCACTTTTTTATTTTTATTTATATAAGGTTTTGTAGGTTAAGTTACTTTTTTTCTCCAGTAAAGTAAGATGCTGGATCATCAGAAGCCTTATTTGGCACTAGACTTCTCCACAGCTCTTAATATGAGGTAGAGTTTTCTCACAAAAAATTCTGGCAGGACCCAAGCACATTGAAGTTTCCTCGAGGATACCTGGTATACAGGCGGGTCAAAGACTGGGGAAGGGACAGGATCACTGACGTATGATGAAATGAGAGACACAGGATGTTACACCTCAGTAGGAGAACATACCCCTGTATTTCAGATTTAAACGTTAAATTAAGATTAGTGTGGGTGCCGGGACATAACGATATTTCTTGAAATGAACAAGCAGATGAACTTGCGAGTAGAGGTTCAGCAACGACATATGTTGGACCAGAACAAGTTCTTGGGACCACAAAGAAAGTGGTCTGAGGAAAAATACAAAAATGGGTATAAAGTCAACACATACTACAGTGGAGGAACACAGTAAGACCTTTATAGGTGACATATGTATTAAACGGGCCGAATAACTTCTAAATATTAGTATGTAACGGGCAATGCTCAGGTGAAATATCATATAAAATAGGGCTATATACCTAACGGGGATCTCAGCTGCAGACTTTGCCATTGGATAGGTGGACTAAATTTGGGAACTGAACGTCATGACAATTGAAATCACATGTTTCCGCATTAGAAGCGTAATTGTCGTGGAGACTGAAGGGAAGGTTATATTTTTGGCGCCCAACCTAAGCCTTTCGTTATCCGCGCATAGTTGAAAGCGTGATACTTCTCTCGAGTATCTTTGAATTAAATCTCCATTCTCTATAACCTCCATATCAACAGTGGATCCTGAATGAATATTTCGGTCCAGTTCAGTCCAGTTTTGCACGCCGCAACAGGCTTTCGCGATTTTCTCCAGTCTACTGCCATGAGAATAGAGCTATACCTACGAATTTTCAAAGCTGTAGTAATAACTTTCTGCGTTTTGTGGAGCTTTAATTGCAGCATATTCATTTTGCAGCCGGTGATATTCCAAGAATTCCTGTAACCTTGTTCAATCTATCTCCATTTATCGTCAATGAATGAAATTGTTTGTGCTTACTCTGTTTTTATTTTACAGGAGCAGGACAGCTCTGGGCAAAGAGGAATTTTCTACGTCAAAACACAATTATTATGCTTGAAAAAATAGCCTTGATGCAACACGTGTACCTCGACTGATTATAATGGGGGAAATCGGTGATTTCTCGTTAAAGAACGATACAGGACCTCAGTTGTTTGATCAATAAAGTTGCCAATACAACTAACCCAGCACATCCTCGCAAACAGAAGCAGAGTTTGACGTATTTGGGAGAAGGGAGAATTGTAGATGCCCGGATTAAAACTATGCCAATACACCTAGCATTACAACGACAGATGATCATACAAAAACATCTTGGTAATTTACGTCTGCAACTAATGGGTCACGAAACATCTATTTATATACATAGCTCTGTTACCAAATTCTATACACCATTCCCTTTCCTTACACACAATCACCGCAATACCACCACAACATTGATAATATATCTATTGGCCAATCTTCCAATCATTACATTCAAACACTCTGTACTCAGGGAACAATGAATCTCAAACTGAAACTGTACCAGTAACAAAAGATGATATATTGGCTCTGACAGTGACAAGCAATTACTTACTAACAACCTTGATGTTAAGATTTTGGAAATAAAACTTATTTATTGAAAAAAGCATTTTTTTTAAGTTACCTACCTTTATGTAACCACTTAGTGCGTTGTAAATAGCATTACAAACTTCGGATATAAATTTCCGAGAATAGGTGTTCCAAGCATTGTAAGCTAATTCAGTGATCCATAGCTGGCTTGGCCTTGCACGTTACTATTCCACTACACATTTGAACTAAACACTCACAATAATCATCAACTGATAATCACCTATACTCGCTCTAATAGAAGTGGAAATTAGCCTTTATATATGGTAAGTCTAATATGGAATTTGGAACCGGCCTGCTCCCAACTTATCAAATCAGATACCTACAGGATTATGCAAATGTCTCAAATATATTTATTATGTGAAAAACAGACGAACCTTGAAAAAAATCCTAAATCATGTTGATTTCAATTTTTTAATGGCTTTCACACGATATACATGTAATTTAATTCAAGTATCCCCATAAAAATGGTTCAAAGGAGTCAAATCTGGAGATTATGGGCATTCGATCGATCCAATTCTACGTATCCAGCTACTTGGGAAAACGTTATTCAAGTAGATTCATGTCACCTAGGCCAGTGTCGTAGGTGTAGAACATTATTTAGCATAGTCATCATTAATAGTTTATGGTTGTATAATCAAATGGCTTAGTTGTTCTTTTTCATATTTTTCATAAGATTAATTCTCATGTGAAATAGTCACCTAATTAAGCGTAAAACCAAACAAATGAACACCAAATATAGGGCGGAATGTCTCTATTAGTTTTTAATAGCTTTTTCTATTGTTAACCTAGGTCAATAATGGACAAATTCATATATTTTGGCAATCCAGAAATGCGCAGCATAATTTTGTATACCCAGGAGATTTTCTTTAACATAGTTGCTGGTTGACAATACCTAACAGGATGAGATTATTTAAATAAAAATACGGTTAGTTTGAAATTGGCGCTCAACCAAAAATGACAGATGACATAAGGGAATGTGGTCATAGAATATGGATCAGGTGAGGAGCGAAAACTGACAGTGTATCTATGTGTCAGTCAGACGATGAGGTGAGTCTTATGAACCCTTACTTTGTACCCAAGTATAGTCTTACACTCAAGATGTTGTGTTGTGATATTTTATTGTTGTGTGTTTAAATTGTAATAGCAACAATAAAGAAGTTCATATACACCGTTTTCCCATTAAAGATCCTTTGGTAAGTAATATTTCAACATTGAAATAGTATAAAATGTCAATTATTTCTAATTATTTTCTTAAATTTGGCTAGTAGTGGAAAAAATTGTATATACACCACGGTGGTGAAGACATTTATAAACCTCGCAAACCTCGCGAAATAAGTTTGGTAATCGGTCAATAATAATAGTCTTCACCACCTTGGAGCATAATGTACTATTTTGTAAAGATAGACGATGGACCTCGTCAACTTACTAGTCTCGGCTACGCCTCGATCACTTTGCAGACTCGACTATAATAGACAGCTTTTCGTCCTTGGTAAATAAATAACCATTGAATACAATCTGCCTATATGTTTCGACACTCTTACATCATCATATTCCACATTTTCTAATGTAAATTAAAATAATATAAAAAAAATATTTAACTAGAACATAATGTACAGTCACTTTATGGCATATATTTAGCTTGAATTCATAATGACATAAATTTCCAAAATCGATTCTACACTATGAAAATTAAATTACAAAGAATTTACTTCCATCAACACCCTACGTCTGACCTAACTACAGAATATAAATATCAAGTCATTTTGAACTTGAAGAGTTCTTCATAATAATTATCAACTTCCTTCGTTCAACAATAAAATTATAAAACAATTAACATGGTACTTGTAACATCCTCGCATTAAAACTGTGTAATTTAGATGTATCTCCCTCAGCAAAGTAACGAAGAAAAACAGTACCCATCAATCACTTTCACGTTTATAATTAAAATATCGTTAAAAGAACCTCACCCCACGGTGTTAGGTGAGCTCCTAACTTTTGACTTCCTAATTGACCAACAAAAAATAACTCGGCTACCCGAGTAGCGGGCTCGATTATATTAATTGTAATTAATTTCCCCAACCAAGTGAAGAAAATGGAAACTAATTTCGAGGAAATAAACCAGAAAATAATATTTTTTCACAACAGGCTGACGAAATGAAATCGTTTGGTCTCAGAAAATAAATGCCATTATCGTTATGCTTATTCTTTATTTATAAATGCTCATTGTAATGACCTTTAAAAGTATAAGTTATTTAGAATGGGGATGTAGTGTGATTTCTGCGAGTCATAGAATAGAATAAATGAATAACTTTCACACTCATATCTGTTATTTAAGATCAATGAGGTGTCAAACTCAACAAAAATAAGGTGTGGTGGACGAAATCATAATTTTAAGTATGCCCATAAAAATCAATCAAGAGGAGTCAAATCAAGTGACCCAGGCCTAGGCGGCCATTCTATTGTGTCTCTTCGACATATCTACCGATTTGGTAAGACGTTGTTCAAGTAGTTGCGAACCAAGACAGCATTTCAGGATTTTTCCTTAATGTCTCCGGATTACTTAATGTCTGTTCTCACAAGCATCACAGACAGTTCTTTGACAATCCGGATTCGGCGCAAAGACGCTAAAGTGTTCTCGGGAGAACGATTTAGGGTTCTCCCGAGAACACTTTAGCGTCTTTGCGCCGAATCCGGATTTTCAAAGACTGTCTGTGATGCTTGTAAGAACAGACCTTTAATAACGAATTTATCGGATATTCAGATTAGTAATTATTTTAATGCTTTATAAGTTTTTGAAAAATATTTTTCAAAGACATTGACCGTTCAACTAAGAAGAAAAACTACTTCCCGGGCTGTTATAGGTCCCGACGTATAATGGATTACACTTCAAAGTCAAACGGAGTTGGCATATCTACAAGATATTTAAACCAACCATGCTGGTTTGAAGTTATAAGGGACAACATAACTTCTAGACCGGTTTCGGCGTATTTGCGCCTCATCAGTACAAGGTATATGTTGTCCGTCCGCGAACTTAATCACAAACTGAAGAATACCCTGAAATCACAATAAATACATGTCTTCCAGTAACGACAATATTACAGGGAACTGTAATAATACTTTATCTACAACTGTCATATAACGGATACGATTTGACACTATTTTCAGTGTCATAATGACGTATATTACCGCACTCATGCGTTTTTGATTACACTACCGCACTAGTGCGATAATAAGAATCTATAAAAATATTAATACCAGAATTAAATATTTAAAATAACACTGGAAGCTGCATTTTCAATTTCCGAAAGGAGATTGTCTTCGCTTGAACTCATTTTTTGCTTATTCAACTTTGACAATTTGATGAAATAACTAATTTATTTTATTTCCACAGCTTCGTTTGTCTTTGTTGCTATGGTCACAAAATATGATACACTGTACCTTATGTTTGCAGTCGATATTATTAAAAATACGTTGGATTGAATTTTTTTTTTAATTTCATGATATAGGTACTGTTAATAATACTGATAAACAGTTGTAGATAAAATTTTATACGTAACACGTGTGATAGGAATTATTAACGCACTCATGTGATTACACGACTACGGCCTCGTCGTGCAAACTTCACATGCGTGCGTTAATAATGTCCATATCCCACTAATTATAGTGTATCTATTGTTAATGTGATGACCCATATTTTTAATCCCTTTGAAGGAAAAAGTCGCCAAATGGCGCGCATAAAATTGTTTTATGAATTCGTATATTGTGAAATAATGCTTTTCAAATGTAATTCAAATTAATATAGTGGATTAAAATTAACCTGCATAAAATTTGTAATACAATTCAAGGTCATCACATTAACATTAGTTATACTATACGTAAATAACTATTATTGTATGACATTCTAAGAATATTTCATTCTACTAGGAATGGGATCTAGTGAAATGCACGCTCCAGGAAGGATTTTTGTTGGGATAACGCATTTTTGTTTATTTCGGAAATGTTGTTAATTAAACCCGTTTGACGTTACTTTTTTTGGGATATGATTATTTTTTAACTTACCCGAAAAATGTATCCACTGACCAATGTGACGAGTAGACTGGAACTTTCTCAGAGATTTTTCAGCCTGCCTAGATCATACATTAAAAACTGCGCCTTGCTTTCGTTTATTAAGGGAAAGCAACGAATAAACTCTGTAAGGCCCAGCTTTTCTTCAACATGTGAAGGTGGTTAAACAGTAATAGGTTGTCACTAAAATATCTTTAAAACTAAATTTATAACTTTTTCTACAAGGAAACACTTGCAGAATCTTATCTTATTTCATATACCAGCGTGGGAAGCAGCCTTTAAAACAACACTCAATACACTGCAAGTGGCACAAAATTTACTTTTCCTACGATCACATAGGAAAGTGACATATATCGCACTGTCTAGTCCTATGGAAAGTGGCCTTTATTCATACGCGTACGGAAAAAAAACTTATCCGTACGTGTACGGATAAAAAAGCTGTCAATGAATTTTTATCAAGATTGACCACTGGCAAGCTGTCAAATATATAATTTTCAATTAGATTTATCTATGTAATATCTAAATTTGAAGGGACCTATTTGAAAAGTGAAATTTTTGTCATTTTCTTGATTAAAAAAAATTTTGGGCGCGGTCGAGGATCGAACCCGCGTACTCTTCGTCAGAAGTCCGATGTGGTACCAACTAATCCAAATCACCTGTTATAATAGTAGGAAAATGTAATCATCTTGAAAGGTATTCTTGATAAGTATGTATGAAGTATGAAGAACAATACTAATTTCACTTTCAATTTCTATAATTATCCAACCAATTAATAATTGTAGTAACCTACCTATATTATATCGTTAAACTACCTGGATTTTTGTCACTATTGATAGTTGTTAATTTTGAAATCAATTATGTTGACTTTAATTGTAACATTTTGTGTATTAATATCTCAGATGTTGATTACACATTATTTGGTGAAATTATCATGTGATCGTAGGAAAAATACTGTACATTACTCGTGCGGAAGTGATTTTTCACACTCGTGTGATTGTCGCACTCGGCTCATGCCTCGTGCTACAATATTTCCCACTCGTGTGAAAAATGTCACTTTCCGCACACGTTATGTAATATACTATAAACTACACCACAGGCTTTCCAGCCTAGTGTGGTTTTCCCCCGTGGGACACTCAAGTCTATTTATAGCACAGGGCATTGTGAATCTGCACTTTAATACTCATTCAATTTTACGAGTAGGAGCTATTAACTTATTTGGTGCTAAGATTGGAATGAGTAAAAAAACTCAATACTCTCAATATAGAAAGGTCACTGGATGATCCCACAATTAAAATTCGATACTGAGTCTGACCTCTGTATAGCAACTCCACATGATGAGCATCCGAAAAGTAATGACAGTAAGTAGAGTAAGTAGTAGGTGTTGTAATTTAACAGATATTGGCTTCTGGCTTACCCACTGGCACGTGTCCACCACAGTGAAGTACCGAAATTCAAGAAGCACTAGCTGGGAGAAATACAGAAGTGATCTTGAACCCCTTCTAGGGAATGTTAAAAAAAGGAAATGCCAGTGATTATTAATATACAGCTTTCCTTCGAAAGGCGTAACGGAAGTGTGAAGGATGTGCCAGTAGCGACATCTTCACCTCCAACCGCAAACCAGAATTCGAATCTGACAACGAGACCTTGGCCTCGAAACTATAAAATATTCTATTTCACATTTTACCAAGGATAATATGATCTACTGTGAATGGACCTAAAAATGGGCACCTGAAAAAGCTCATAATAATGGAGGAAAAAGGATGTAGATTTTGTGGCATGGAAGGAAAACCTCCATCCATATTACTTCGAATTGCACAGCAATTCAGAATCCTAGAGCCCAGCACCTAGGAGATTACTGGAAAGAAGAGGGACATTCACCTAAGTTAAAGCCTGCAGATGTCCTAAAATTCCTCCTGGAAATAGGACTAAAGGAGTCTCTGAAACTCTCCTAAGAAACTAAGTATAAGTGAGGGAACAAGAGGATCCGAATACCATTACCAGACTTGGATTGAATGCCATTCAATGGTACACAGACGGCTCAAAAGCAATAGGAACTGAGACAGGAGTGTACAGGCCAGGAACCAAGCACTCTGAAATCTTGGGAAAAACCTCAAGGATCTTTTAATCGGAAATTCACGCCATAAGAAAGTGTGCCCAGTTCTACGAGGAAACAAATTTATATTATAAACAAAAAATTAACAATGTTTAACTAACATGTTTATAATTCAATATCGACGGTAACTGAAATTCATTCCTCGAGTAAGAAATATATATATTTTCATTCAATTTAAATCCTCACACAGCGCGGCACTGCTATTGGAGTCTGTGAACTTTGCTGTTTGTATGGCTATCGTTGTTTGGGAATGAGAGAATCGATATAGATGTTGGTTACAAACAAAGTGTGTTGACATTAAACCAGGTTGATGATCGAAGAAAGGGACTGTTTCATTTGCAGGACTATTTGGAGTTGTGTCATTAACAACTCATAATACCTCCAAGAAGACAACTTCAAAATATCCACAGGTATGCTACACTTAAAATTGAAAAATGAGTGTTCAACTTAATGAAACCGTAAAGCTCGTTCATGTTGAAATAAACTACCATCAGTTAGTTTTCAAAGATTTTCTTTGGAAAATGCCAAGAAGCAAATATTTTTTCGAATATATTTCATAATTAAAGAGTATAGGTATTCATCGAATGCAAAAGCTCATAAAAGTGATAAATATATTTTGAGGAGGAATAAAACTATTCATTTGAAAATCTCCTACATTTTTGAAAGACTTCCCCTTCCACCAACGTTGATATAAAAAATGTCTTAAAGTAATATAAGATACCTTGAATAAAGATATCATGAATATGGGGCTTATGAAGTGCTTCTAAGAGCCTCTCCACTACGAACCTTGCAGATCTATTGTTTATGCCCTCCGGTTATTCCTGAGTTCCTTGTCCAGACCCGTTCTTATTACTAGACTTTGGATGCCAAACCTCATATCCTCCATATATTGGGTGGGTTGTGGTTTTTCATTCAATATCAAAACCTCAGACTAGTCAGGCCTTCGAAGTAGCACAGTATGTGTATTGAGGTTTCCTTATCTTGGCAAAACCTGCATATGGTTGTGTCTGCGAAATCCTATGTTATTCAAGTGTTTGTTAAGTCTAGAATGCCCTGACAGGAGCCCAACCAGGATCCTAATTGTTCTCATATTCTGGCTCAGTGCAGTACCAAACTAGTTTGAAATTTATCTGCTTGGGACTGACTGCTATTATAGCCGCTTGGCTGTAGGAAAATATTACAATGGTATTTCCCTTACTCTTGCTTGCTTGCAGTGCTGTATGCTATCATGTGTCTGATGATATATATCCATACGATCATTTTTGGTAGTAGCCCCCAGCTCTTACACACATTCTTTTGCACAGATTGAGAGCTATCGTACCTTTGTGTATTATTTTTTGTAGGAGAGTCCATGTCAACTGTGGTCAAGTATGACTCAAGTATTTTGCTCCATATGCAACTGAAATTTCCATCCTATTAAGAACTGGTAACTTCAGACCCCTCATTACTTTCTTGTTGGTAGAAACAACTATTGTGGTTTTGAGAGGGTTCACAGTAAGGACCTTATCTTAACACCACTTGTTGGTTTGTTTAGGGCAGTTTGTGTAATGTACCTGTGAATTTGTCTTTCGCAATAATTGCAAGATCATCGGCTTACCCTAAGCAATACATGCCGTTGGTTACCAGCCTCTTCAGTGGTTCGTCTACTATAATAGCCCACAGAAGGGATGATAGCAGGCAACTCCTGCCTGCGCTAGTTGTGACGGTGGTATCTCTAATGGATGATATGATTACCCTTAAACTTGCTTTCATATACTGGCACAGACGTGACAACTCCTTTTTTTCCAGAGCTTTGGTAATGTTCTGTAATAAATTTGAATTGTATTTTTATTGTAAATTTCAGTTTTTTTGATCAAATTTTAATTCACGTAATTACAAAAACTGCTAAGATAAAAAACCGCCATGTATGATAATGCTTCAAATTGAATAAAAATATCTCGTATCTCCCTGCTTTTTCATTCTAAACGCTCCCAAGGACTCAAACTCCAATTAAATGTCAAGGATTGTAAGTAGCGACAGTAGTAGGAGGAAAATTCCACCTGCACAGAAATATGTCGTTTTTCCCCAACTCATTTAAACTTTTCAAGAATATCTGGTCGATTTTATATATTTATGGAAATGATTGCTTATTCCATAATTGACATGGAAGAGGATTTTACCAGATAAAATATTTCTTCTTCCTGTACAGTCTAATTGGAGACAATGACGGAGATGTATACTGTGATAAAACAGGATTCAAAATACAATTATTTCTTATAAATGCTTTACATAGAAAATTAAAAATCATTAAATTTTTTTAATACCTTTATATCGAAAACTACGTGGGTTAAGAATTGAAGAATAATATACATAGTGACAAAAAGAGTATCTAAAACTGGTTGTTCACATCGTTCATACCGTTCAGTAGTTTATGATGTATCAATGCAGCTTGGTTAATTTTAAGTTTTTCACTAGGAAGTAAAATAATCAAAGGTTTCATGATGGATGGATTCACAACTGGTCAATATCCCCAATAATTTTTAAATTCTGTTCTCAATAGAATGGAATGGGATATGAGTGTACGGACCAGAAAGTAAAAGCAGAAATTCAAGGCTGAGGATTATCCCCATCTCAGACAGTCACGCAGACAGTTCTTTAGTAATCAGTTCTAAAGTGGTAAGGGAATGCTTACGGAAACTCAATGAACTAGGCGATAGCAGCATTGTCACACTATTGTGGATTCCGGAGTAGAGGGAAATGAAATACCAGATGGCCTAGCAAAGAGAAGGAGTGAAGATATCTTCTGGGGAACGGGAACCTTTTGTGATATCAGCTCTAATGTAATATGTGAAAAAATAGGCAACGCCGAAAAGAGGAGAAGATTTGAATACTGTAAAAATCTAATAGGGTTTAGATAATCAAAGATATACTCCTGGAAAATTACAGCCAGTTGGGAACAAATGAATTCCTGAGCTAGAGCCTGCAGATATTCTGAAATTCCTTTCAAACTAGGTATAATAGAGCTACTGGTCTCCAATATTTTCCTCAGAAACTAAGTAGAAGATAGGAGCACAATCCTTTAGCTTATAACTCCAATATACATACATATACATACAAATGTCAAAAAAGTTTTCACCCAAATGAGTGAGTACCATTGAACTTTTGGATAGGACGAGTATTTATAAAAATGCAACTTAAAAAAAGTAGCCCAGTGAAAATTTGTTCAATTCGCACCACCTTAAGAAAATTTCAAATTTTTTTAAAACTCACATTAGATCAGATTACAATCACAGCGTTAAAAATATGTTCCATATGCATCAATGGAGAGATATCGCAAGATATTTTTTGGCTCCACTGATAAGGAAAAACGTTATTTTGACATATAAGCATGCGCAATTTTATCACAGAATACACCAGCCAAAAAAGAAACGAAAGCCGGCGTAAATCCTTTGATCTTTTGGGGGCAACATTTCGTGACCTTCAAACTGACGTTGACAGATAACGGATCAAGTTGCACTGAGAAAATTGTTAAACAATGTAAATTAAATGTTAACTACTCGCAAAAAAAGTGAAACCAAAGAATATCAAATAGTAATTGTTTATTTTTATGACTTGTTTCGACAAAGTTTCAATTGTTAAACTCAATTTATGAATTGTTGAAGTTAATTTAACAGCTCAACAAATATTGTGAAAAATATATGAATATAAGTTTTAGCTTCTGTTTTTGGAGTACCATCCATTATTAAAAATAATTAGCTATTGTTTAACCAAATGAGTCTTATTTTCTACATTGTTATCGAAATTATATGTGTAAGAATGTTGTTATGTAGCACTATATGGGGTCCGTTGAACTATAGGGAAACACGAATTTTGGACTGATTTTGCGAAAAATCGATAGTACTCACCTATTTTGAGAATAATCCGTCAAAATCCAAAAAAAGATTTTTTCTCGCCACTTGAGCCATCAGTTTTTGGCATGATATTTCATACAAAAAACAGTTTAAATGTATTGCTCTGTCCATGAAAGTGATCAGCAACATGTGTTCTCGCTATCTATGAAAAAAATCCAGTTAGATTCTTCATAATATTGTTTAAATTACCACTTTTATAAATATATATTTGACAGGCAACCAGTTTGGATATAAATAATTTTAATAATAACACAAATATGCAACCTACAAAACATAGAACAAAATACAATACTTTGTAGCGTGGTTGCCAGCTGTAATCGACTACTCGACAATCATGCTACATGACTATTAAGATACGAAATTAAATATTGTATTAGACTATATTTTTAGTTAGATTCATTCAAGACAAACACAAGAACATAAATGAAATTATAAACACATTTTATATATGATGATATCCTTATATTGCCTATTTGAAGAAGGGGAAACAAATATATAATCATTGTATTCAGGGAATATAATAATTGGATTCACCCTTCCCTTTCTGGAATAACTTAATTATTCTAGAAGGGGAAGGGTGAATCCAATTATTATATTCCCTTCCCCTTCTGGAATATCTTTTAAGGGGAAAGCAAATGCCTCCAATTATTTGTAATCCACATTAAGTTATTCAAGAAGGGGAAGGGTGAATCCAATTATTATATTCCCTTCCCCTTTTTGAATATCTTGAGGGGAAAGCAAATGCCTCCAATTATTTGTAATCCACATCAAGTTATTCTAGAAGGGGAAGGGTGAATCCAATTATTATATTTTTTTTCCTCTTCTTGAATAGATCGATGTGCATTACAATGCATTCATCCCTCTCATCCAATACTTTCCAAGATGAAATTCCAATGCAATAATTAATTAATATTTTAAAAATATCATGATTCTCACGTAATCGTTTACAGCTGGCAACCATGTCACACATTACGCTAGAGCTTCTATGTCATTTGTCATTTGATTTAATTGTTTTCATACAAATTTGTACCCTGTCAAATATATATTATTTATAAAAGTGGTAATTTAAACAATATTACGAAGAAACTAACTGAAATGTTATTATTAGCGAGAAAACATGTTGTTCATCACTTTCCCGTTCAGTGTGATACGTTTAAACGGTTGTTTGTATGAAATATTCATTCCAAAAGTTATGGTTCAAGTGGCGAAAAAAATTCTTTTTTCGGATTTTTCTCAGCAAAATATGTATAACCCGCAAATTTTTTGACGGATTATTCTCAAAATAGGTGAGTACTATCGATTTTTCGCAAAATCAGTCGAAAATTCGTGTTTCCCTATAGTTCAACGGACCCCACTATATGTAGGATAGGGTGAGTCTAAAAACAATACAATAATAATAAATTATATATTTATAATATCAGTTTACAATAGAAAGAATTTCAGTAAATGATGATAAAAAATTACAATAAGTATGGTGCTTGAATATAAAATTTTTATTATTTATATATTTAAAAGTTACACTTCACCAGATTCTGAATTAAATTTAATACCCAGAGACAATGTACCTACTGATATCTGTGACAACGAAGTTATAAAAAAGAAGCGACAGTAAACCTTGCTCCATAGATATCGAAGTTTTGTTGTGTTTTTCAATGATTATCATCCATCACTTGAATGACAGCCACGAATTGCACAAGTTTTTGGCGCCATAACTAATAAATTTAATTTTGTAAGCGAATTTTATCGTTTAAAACACAAAAAAGTATGTAAATAATCAAAAAGCTTACAACAAAGAAAATTCTTTGGTAAACAATAAAATCACATATCATTGACAGATAACGGGCTTAAAGTGGCGACTGTCAGACATGCGCACTCAGAAAATGAATTGTAAAATAGCACAAGCTTCGCTTCTTCTTGGGATGGTGTATTCTGTGCTTTTATCCATACGTCAATATCGTTTAGCGTGTTCGGTATTTAGGGCGAAATAAAGGCACATTATAAGCGTTTTCGATTATTTACTTTTGGCTGCTAGTAGCAGCTCGTAGTGACTGAATTCCGTTCGTTTATTACCGGGCGTGACGCCTAGTCTTACCTTCCCCTTGCCCCTCAAGCACATACCGAAAAGCATGAGCTTCAAGCCACGGACATTAAATATTTGACGTTTGTCCGGTTTGACGTTTATTGTTTATTTAAAGGTTAAGATTGTACCGATTACGATTTAATACGATTTAAACCTTACTTAAAATATCTAAATATGCAAAATTTTATTATCAAAAACATTATAATTGAAAACTGTTCTCCTAACAACACAAGAAATTCATTGGCATTGGCACATGTCAGGTGGTTTTGAGGATCCTAAAAAATCGTGTTCGTTTTGCTTAAAAGTCGTGACGACTGAGGCGTCACGCACAAGAACTTGAAGCCCAAATAAACGAAAGCAACATATTTATGCGGACGCTATTTTGACGTATGGGATGGAACACACATGAATTAACAAAAAAACGTTAGATTGAATATATTTAAAAAAATAAATTATAACTTATTTAATACTATGAGAAAATTTTCAATTAATCAGTGTGTTTAAATGTTTTCTATAGTCTATAGTCTATAGTTTAGATATGCTACGGTAAAAGTACCAACCCTGTATACAGACCATAATCAATTCAACAAACCAAAGAAGAGACAACCATAGGTGACTAAAATACGGAAATGATTGTTATCGTTCAATTACGCATGATTAGTCGCACTGAGCACAGTTTTAGTTATGAGAATTTAATACAAATCGATATTAAGACACTGTGACATTAAGAAAACTTTAAAAATAAATCAATTTGTACGTCTATTCAAGTTCCAAAATCCCACTCATCACTTCTTGCATCTACGTCTCTGCATAAGCTCTATCAAAATTTAAGGAATTATCGTTCCTTACTTTGATGTCTGAATGTAGCAGGATAATGAGGACATCTTTACATTCAAGTCTTATTGTTAGTCGCATTGTTATGCCCTTCTTAAGAGCAATTACATAATGATAAAAATAATGAGCAAAAACAGTTTGTAGATCTATTTTAAAGTTGAAAACGGTAGTTGTTTCTGTTTTTTTTTTCTCAAAAATGTTAATAGAGATTCTTAATTAATTTATCATTAGAATTCCACATTCAGTTTTTACACTGTGTTCATTATACAAATACAGGATTCGTAATGTAGTTTTGTGTAGTTTTTAACTTATTTCATTCCATATGATAATGCTACTTTTCTGTTTAAATTATATACATGTAAATATATATTCAAGGTTATACATTCCTTCTGTAATAGCAAACGCTAGTATTTGGCTCTTAAACTCTTTGCATTCAAAGTTTATGATGGCTCTTTACTAATTGCATAGTTTCCCTTCACTCCATCCTGTCCTGGATCTTTTTCCGACAGTCTATAATTTCAATTTTTTCTCTCTCTATTTGGTCCATCCATCTATCTTTCGGTTTTCCTTTGAGTCTATAATATGTAGCTGGTGTCCATTCTTTTATAATATTTACATTATCGCCTTCTTTCATCCTTTTAATATGTCCAAGCCATCTTATTATGGATGCTTCCATTACTCTTCCTACATTCTCAGTTTCTAGTATTTCTTTCCATTTCCCAAATTTATCAATATTTCACATTGTACCTCATTTCATGTCTATAAATTTCCCTAATAGTTTTTCGAATATTCTTAACTCTTTTCAATCTCCGCTTGTCATTGCCATTGCTGTAGTTGCATAAGTGACTATTGTTCTTATTGCTGTTTTGTATATTCTTAATTATGTGATTGTCTTGATTGATTTGTTCTGCATTAGTGGTTTGTATTTTTAGTATGCTGGATATTCTGCCTGTATACGTCGTGCATTTTCATCTATTTTGTTATTTAGATAGTACTTCCATGTATTTTGTTTTTTTTCCTCATTATTTTCATGCAAATATAACAGCTTGATTTTGTGTATAAAGATAAGAAGATCTTTGATTGAACTCTTATTAGTTAAACAAAAATTCCCAAGTTTTAAGTATACTGAAACCAATTTACTTTGTGAATTATTGTTTTAACGAAAACGATAACATTCAATTTCCCACCCTAATAACTACTTCTTGTTATTTACTAGAGTCCTTATATTAGACTGACCGTTGGTTATATTGGCCATATACATAAGTTGTATCTAACGACTCGAACCACCTGCTAGGTAT
>CAJUYH010000796.1:0-39834 GCA_910591685.1 Galerucella tenella
GCATCGTATTTCTACCGTTCCTTTCACTCTTTCGCCGCATCATTCTCCGCGTTTTGCTATCAACGCTTACGTCGAGAGTGGAAGGCAGTGCGTCTCCAGAGAAAAAGCTAAATAAAATAGTAATGAAGAAAAAAAAATTGTGAAAGAGAGAACGATGCAAAATGCCCTGGAATGAATAGCACTGTGAAACAAAAGCACCGACAGAACGGGGGTTACGAATGGCACGTATTCACGACGACATTGTTTTAAATGGCTGTCAGAAGACCGGAATTTATCCCGTTTTGCAAACTACGTGACAAGAGACGGTAAAATTTATTTATCGAGTTTAAATAATAATAAAAGTTGAAAATACACGGATAAGTGAGTGTTTTTGTCCTAGAAATTTTTAAAAGAAGCAGATAAAAATGGGTCGGCAAGATGAAACAGTATATATGAAGTAGCTAGTGTAATATTTCAGCTCATTCGCTCATTCTTTGGTACATCAAACAACACTCAAAAGTGAAGGGAAAATTGGCCGCTTCCTGGTCGCATTAATTCTTAATTCCTTAATTTTGCGGCCGACCTTCAAGTATTGGACTTAAGAGGCCTAAGCTGCGTTTCACTCTTGACGTTCTCTTTATACCTTCACTGCCAACTTTTGAATGTATATATTTATACATGTATATGTATCCAGTTTTGCACACTCTTTTCCGTTCATTCTCTTTCGTCCTAGCGGAAGGTTCATGCTGTGAAGAAACTCAAGAGATGAAAGCATGCTGCAATTAAACTCTTCATCCCCCTCAATTCTTTCAGCCAACCCCTTCACTAATCCCACCAAAAAATTCATTGAATTTTTTCTCGACCGAATATTTAATTCAATTTTTTTTCTTCCTCATGCTGGACGAAACAGAATACTCTTGTTCAGAAGTATACACCACAATATGTGTTTAATAATTACTTTATAGAGCTATTTATGAATGTAAATGCTTTATATTCATGCTATGGACAAATGCTGTAAAAGGATTTAGTTTATATGTCTGTGATTAATACACCTACGGACCGGTACTTTTAATTTGAAATATTGAAATGTCAGAAAGCTTCAATTCCACATGACTTATACCAACCAATGTGAAATTGTTACTAACAAACTATTTGGTGGTTGGTAGTAGACTAAGTGTCAGAATAGAATCAATAGCGAACCACTGGATTAGAAACTCGGAGCTCTCGTCTCTCTGCATATTTCATCGCGAGAAATATTCGACGCTTTCTAGAAAGTTATATCTCTAGTGAAAACTTGTGGCCTTAACAGTTGTATGTTATGTTGCAAATAATTGGAGTATTAAAGGTTTACCAGAATTAATTACATATATCAACCACCATAATTCGAATGCTTTGCAGTATAGATAGGTATATATATATTTTTATATGATTATCCATAATGAAATATGAGGAAAAACATTTCTGATCGTTGTTGTTCACGGCAAAATCACTGATTCGAGTTTACCGTAAATACTAATGACAGATGTTGCATAGAGGGGTGAATTTAATGAGTAAGGTGACATGACCAAGCATGATCGTGATGGTCATGGCGCCGGGCGAAATACTGAAACCTGTGCATGATATACCGAGAGGAAAGCCAATGGTCAATAGTGGCATACTGTGCATCAATGAATTTCATTTCATCGACAGCTTGACGATCATCATGTATACGACATGAATATATTCATACATGATAATATATTATTAACCGCATACAAAATATATCCACGAGTAATGATTGAATAATAAATAAATTATTTAGCTTACCGGGCCGAACTGTTCAAAATAATTTTTGACGTCCTCCAGCGTCGTTGGTGCTGATAAGCCGCCGACAAATATTTTCTTTGTCCTTGTCACCATCTAAAATAATGTAAAAAGAAGCGAACAAAAGATTAATACACATATATATCTCGCGCTATGAGTCAATATATGTTTATATATATATATATCAAATGAGAAATTAATTCTCTAAGTAACTGAAGCGTAGTGAAATAAATTGATAGCCACGTATGTCTTCATCGACTGGTAATAGTAATATGCACGATTAATAATAACTGAATAATTTTGCGTGGGGTGTGCTTTGAGACGAATATGAGATCGGATGAGGAAGAGGGCTTCAAAAAACACGACCGGAAAATACAAGGTTAACGTTATTCGTTGAGTCATTTTTTTTTCCTTCCCGCATTAGTTGTATGGACATGGTGGAATTGAGTCACAGAAAAAAACAAAAAATATGTGGAGAACAGGAGAAATTGAATGAATGAGTGAACAGATATGGAAGCCGGTGCTTGCAGGGGAGTTGATACACAAGACGCTTGAAAAATGGTAGCGTGGCGTCCAACGAAATTGATAAGGCGCGACGGATAAAGTATGAATGGCGGCTGGCCGCGCCCTAAAGCCGCAAGAAAACCCACTGAGAGACTTATCTATTGTCCCCTCTCTTCCTACCCCTTTCTCATAACGACTACACTTTCACTGCCGTTTTTTTCAATAAAATATTGTGCGAAAGGAATGAACCAAAGAAATATCATATTATTGTATAAACGCAATAAATCATTGCGGTCCTGTTTATTATATACAAAACAAAAGTTTCTAAGCTTCATCAATTCATGCTACAATAATTGATTCTCAACATATAAGCTGTGACATGTCTCGGGATAAGTGGAACAAGACGTTTTTTTCTTGTTGCCAACACACATTTATTTTTATATTCGTCAGACTCGTGATACTCGACAAGTTTGTATGCATGTAACTGTGTAGAAGTTTCTTCACCATTTCTCGTTTGCATCATATATTATGTTATATATACGTATAGGTGTGGTTCTTATGGTGTAGTACATGCGTGCACGGCTATCCATGTGTGTGACGGGTAGCACTCGAGAATCAGAAGCTTCGTCGTACACGTGGACGATGATGTAAATGAGTTCAGAAATGTCGTTGTATGGAATGAAGGAACGGTGGAAGTAAAAGAGTAAAAAGTGCCTGATGGGAACGCGCGAGTGACTATACGAAGCGGAAGTCATCAAGGCTTCACAGCCGACGCGTGACGAACGTACTTCTCAATAGTTGCAACGTTGAGAGGGAAAAGAATGATGTCGGCAGTGTGGTAGGAGGAAAAAGTCGATTGAATGTACGGGTGTAGGATATGAATATACAGTATTAAGAGAAAAAGAGAGAAAAAGGAAAAAATAGAACGAACGAAAATGTGAAAAGTGTTGGAAGGAAATTTACTCAAATAGTCCTTATTTTTATATAAGGTTGACTGTGTGACTTTTACTATAACCTTCTGCCCCAGTAACTTGTGTGAGAAGTATTTTACTTTTTATTTTTTCCTTCACGTTTTCTATATTCCATCTACATTATGTGCATTTATTGAGAATAAACTTTCGCATCGACGGATATATATTTTTAGATAATTAAAAATAAAATGGTAATAGAAGTAGTGAACTATAAAAAAAGCAGTACGAGAATATCATTTGAAAAATGATAGAATTGAGACGTCGAAAATGAAAATGAAAGAAAAATAAATAGAAAAATAGAGAGAACGAAGGGTGGTAAACTCAGGCAATTTTAGTGATGGGTGGCTTGGATCTCTCAATCCGCGTGGACGAGTAACACAAACGTCGGACTAGCAACAGCAGCGGGGAATCGTAAGGGGGAATATTCCACAAGTTATATCTGGAACCCCCGTATGCACTCTTCCCCTCCGTCCGGTTGCCAGTCGTGCCGAAAGGCAAAAAAACAAGATACCATCCCTTCTATATACTATATACATGACTTTATTTTAAACTAATCAGCGAAGTGTATAAAGTCTCGGGGATGAAAATAAAATAGTTGAAATCTCAAAATGGAATAAATGCCGTGCGGCTTTACTTGTGCTATAGCTCCTTCAGACACCAAAAGGGATTGGACGATGTCTGTTGAGAGGCATGACTACTTATTCGAATGAAGACGTGACTTTCGAGAAAAAGAAGGATTGGGATTCGACGCGAGTCTTCCTTGCGGCAACAGTAGCAGGAAAAAGGAAGCCTTTAGGACTTTCATGATAGACCAGTCGAATTTTGTCTGACATTTGGTATAGATGGATGGAACAACTCTAATGAACGCATTGTCAGCGAAATGAGCGCCTTTTTTAACCCCACCCTAACAAAGGAATTGAATAGGGGACCGCAGGAGATACGGTAAAGACAGGCGAAATTGCGGATTTAGAAAGCCGAAGAGAGACATATTCCGTTTTCTCGCTATCCGTCTCTCTATTACTCGTTCATCTTACGACGAACTTGTTGCAACTCCACTAGTTGCCGCTAAGGCGGGGGATGAACAATTTCTCTAACCACCCCTATGCCTACTATATATATATATATATATACAGTCTCTTCCTGCCGATAGCTCATCCTCATCTCGGCAAGCTACGGTGGGTAAAAATATAGCCGCAATGCGATTATTCGTTGAAGATGGCTGAGGGGACTGAAGTGATGGTGGTTGAAAGCGTAGGAACGAAAAAATAAGTCACAGCGCGTGGTCTTAGTTGTTAGTGCAGATAAGATAGTGAGTATATAGTTCTATTTGCGCATGGTGCGGTAATGGAAACTCGGACGAGAGTTCCATTTATTATACCATGGCATTATGTAAATACCGGAAAGCTATCACAATTTTACAACTTACTAGGAGTAGCTTTATAGTTTCATCGCCAGAGGCTCCATGCTACTTCTTTTATACTCCTTCTCTATCATTCTAACCCCCGCATTCACTCCTGTACTATACTTTTTTCCGCTTTATTTACTCTCTTTGTTTTTTGCGTTTTGTTATTGTATTTATTTTTTTTCTACAATACTTTCGTTCTTCGCTGGGTAGAAACTATTTTAATTTTCCAAACCTGTCGCACGTTACACTTATCTTTCCTCTCATTCTTCCTGCATAAGATACATTTTTATCATTTCATTTTTCCCTTATATTACCAACATGCGGTTGTTCCAACGCCCTCAACTCATTCGACCACATTTTTTTCAATCCTCTCAACTAAATATATGAAGAAGTATTTTATGTTTTGACCTGCAACATGAAAATATTAAAATAATTGGAATAACCCCTTTTTCGTAAAAATAGTACATTGCTGTCGGAAATAAACTAATAGAAATGACATTATTCGGAAGATTTATGAAATATCGTGCAAATTTAAATGCACATAAATAAGATATGTGTCTGAATATATATTCATTTGTGGATAATGACATGATTATGTATCACTTGACTCCCTTTCTCTCCACATGTCGCAAGCCGAAAGCGTATATTTGTACAACTCAATGTGTATTTTACCGTTGACTGCGTCCAGGCATGATTAATCCATTTGTTCATGACAACTTTTATATATACATATATGAGTACATGCGCGCACTACTACACATTATCTTGGCACTCATGTCTTTGATATTCGAGCCGACTGTAATTGCTCGTGTATTGTTACTGTTGATAGGGCATGCATAGTACATTGTCTATGGAATAATCTACCGTGATTTGTCTGACTATGTACATTCATATAATATTTCTAAGCATAAACATATTCATTGGATAATAAAAACTCATCCTATGTTGATTTTCATTTTGGATAAAAATTGCTACGAAAAAATCTTAATTGAAATCGTGGATAAATGAGACGTTTCCTGAAATTTATTCCTTTGGCGAACCGCAAGCGATATAAGTTGAAGGGCCTAGCAAAAGGTTTCAGAGGGATTAATCGCCCTATGCTGACGAAGGGGGAATAATATTGGTGAGGGTGAACGCTCCGAGAAACCTGGGTGAGATGAGTAAAATAATTATTATCTGGGATTACAAGTCAACTTATTCATGGCTAACTATAAAGCTTAACTTCTTGGATATTTGTCAACTTATCTGCTTCACTTAATTATTGCTTTCTTACATAAGACATATCTCTATTCTATTTTGGAACAATACATAATCATAGATGACTGCAAATGTATATATGAATATTGTTGTGCATTTATTTATTTATCATATCTATTACATATATTCAAGCGCAATGGCCAAAACAACGTATGAAGAATTTATCGGATTCTCAAGCCGATTTTCTACTACAGTTGACGTTTTACAAGTTAAGTTGTCACATCGTAAATATAATGAAAATAGAATGTCTATGTATAGAATCATGATGTACAGGCGCACAAACAAGCCGAGGCGACTGTGGTTATATAGTGGTAGCTCGGTGCCTTGCTATCACACTGTCCAGTCGTGGACTCACCTCTCACCACATTTCCTCATCACCTCCAGCTCCATGCTGTATCGTCACCGCAACCACCTCTTGTAGACTCAAATCATGCGGGCATTTGTACACCTTCGCATATATGTGGAGATGTAGTGCATCGTTCGAGTACGTGGGCAACGTCAGAGAAATTCGTAGATAGTCGAAAGCAAGATAGAGCGCTTATATATTTAAGGGTGAGTGAGAGGGAAGCTCTAGTTATATTGAATAACGACTGAGACGACCTCTGAAGTTGTTATTCAGGAAATCTACTTGCGACAACCAAGCCGAATTCCTCACAATTTTTTATTGATCGAACGCAGGAACGCGAATACTACAATATTTAAGCGTTCACGATATGATGACAGGATTTTAAATTCAAAAAATATCTGTGGTAATCACGGAAGCCATCGGGGAATTCAATGAATTTTGCAGGAAATAATTGTTTTATTGTTCGGAAATATTGTAAAGTGGTGGTTATGATATTTTAGTGGAAGCTTTTGTCGTCATCGACCAAAACTGGCAATACTGTACTACAGCATACATATATACATGTATACGTATGTTTATGCAGACACATGTATGTGTACAGTTGCTAGAGAGAAGTGACGAGAATTCCCTTGATAATCGGATAAAGTCGAAACTCAAACAGTTTAAGGCACAAGGACATCAAATGGGGAGAAATATCGACTAATGTAATGGAGCGGGTTTGCGGACACACGTGACCCAGAGGGTTAAAGTTTGTGAAACTGATTTAATCAATGTAATTAGCAATACCAATAAGTAGTCACTGTAAATATTTTTCCAGATGTCAAAATCAACATTGAATATAATCAACAAGTAAATATCACAGAAGATATTGCTATTCTTATTTCCATTTTTTTTTTTTCAATATAAAGAACAACATATAATAAGTGAATACTAAGCTGCTAACAATCGCATATATGCCAGTTGAAAATATTTTTCACACTCACTCATTCAAACACGTGTTCGTTATGAATCATCGTTCGTTGCATAGCTCTTATTATATTTCCTATTTGTGCCCTATTCGTCAGGGAGTAGATATATATAATAAAGGCATTTCGAAAAGATCAGTACAATAAGTGAACGTACACTTTAAGTGAGCAGTGTGTTGGTCGGTTTCTTTCTATTCGCACTGAATATATATTTTATACTGGTAAGCGATGAGCTATCTGAGAATGCCACAATAAAACTCTGCTCGAAATTTTTAGTGCGACAGATTAGTTGGTTTATCATTCTTAGAATTGCAAAAAAAATAATAATAATAAAATGAATAAACAGAAAATTCATTAATAAATTAGAGTGAATAGATTTCTCGTGAGTGATATGAAATAATGGCATGAATATACATATATTCGAAATGCAACAGAGTGAAAACTTTTTAAAAATGCATAGAGCACTTTCATTTGAAAACATCATAGTGTCACTTTAATTACTTAAAAATCTTCGTTCCCCCAACGCTCCACACCTCTCATCCTCGTGTTACCCCGTCCCATTCGCGTTTTAAAGCAATCATTTTTTGCTGCGACGTTCGTGATTAAAAAATTCACGGGAATAAAAAGCCGAGGTAACTAAAAAAAAAGAAAATAGAAAAGAAAAAGAGATGAATGTTGTGCGCCCGATGCAACAGCGTCGCGTTCTCGACGTCAACAAAGATTACCCCCTGTTGAGCGCGGGGTTGTGTCGAGAACGGAAAATCGGAAAGCGCCCCAAGCGTGTCAACGCAGGTGTTTACTTCATGATACAAAGCGAGGAGAAAAGACAGAGAGTGTGAGAAGAAGAGAACAAGAGGGAGATATATATATATATATATATATGTACACAAATATAGCGCAGACAGTGCTGTAGCACACTGAGAGAGAAGAGTGTATGTATGAAAAGCATGGGTGTGCATTGTGGTGCAGCATTCTGCCGTTTCAAGGGAGAAACAACATAAACAGTAATTCATGCATTAAGGTTGAGTAATTCGACGGTCAAAGTAGTCAAGCGGGGGACGGAAGACTTGAAGTACATGAGAGTACAAGGGCGAAAGTGAAAGAGACAGAAAGGGGGAGCGGGAAACAAAGAAAGAGAAAGAGTGAGTGGGAGACTAGTACAAAATATGCTCGCTTACCGCGAATTTTATACGGACTTGGAACACACAGTAACGAAGGATTCATTAACGGATCACGAACGCCGAACTCGCTCGTAAGACTACCAATGAATAAGTCTCGCATATAAATGCTCGTATATATATATATATATGTGTGTATATATATGCATAAGAACACTAATATATTTTCATGTTCCATGTAATAATAGTGGTTTATCTGCCAGGAGGCTACGAACTGGTGGACGAAAAATCGTAGACTCGGTCGTTAAAAATCCGAAAAATGATTTATTTAGACGTCATAGAATAGGATAAAGCGGCTTTTATATAGAATTATTCTCTTTTTTCCCTCTTGTTTCAGATTCCTGACTACAACGATTCAATCGACGGCCGAAAGACCTGAATGCAACCGAATAATACAAGCTCGGTAATATCTTCCCCTACTCGGCGTTTCTTAAATATTTTATTTTAATTCTTTATACTTTTTAGAATGATAAATTTGAATATTTATGAGATCGTATAGAATTTTTTGTGGGTACGATTTGTGAAAAAAAAGAAGAATTTCCCGAGTGGCTTAATTAATTATGTATTTTGCGCAAGAGCTGTGGCACATGAGAGACTAGAATCCCAAATTTATGGGATAAAAGTCGTGTGAGCTACTTGAATGGGTTGTGAATAGAGTGAATAGAGTAGGGTGATGGTTTATGCCGAGCTAAAGAGTCTAGAGGGGTGATGGTGGAGTAAAAAAAAATGAATGTATATTCATGAATCCATGAATTTACATTTGTGCTACAGTGAATCGCCGCATATTTGTCCTTTCTATGTACTAAAAGGTAAATTGTATATCGGTTTTATATCCTGGGTGTGATAAAATCAAGCAGTAATGTTAGCGCTTCGCAATTGTTTTCAAATAACAATGTGCATAATTAGCAACTCTCTCGCGTTTAAAATACTCGAGTACAAATGTAGATATACATGTGTATATATTTGCATTTGTATATAGATATGGTCCATCTGATGTCGCACTCTGGGACGTTAATGAGCGTCGATTAGCATCGATTCTTCCCAGGTGCATCGAAATGGAAGTTGAGAGTTGGGACGAGGTGATGGTGTAGTGCATTGGCGAGGAGAAGAGAGTGGAAATCCGGGAAGCTGCGACGTTGTACTCAACAGGTACGTGAACTAATTCCAATAATGTCTGTCGTCTGAATAATATAATCACACTGAAGCAAATGGAGCGCTCAAGCGCACGGCATAGTGCAGTGAAAAATTCATGAAAGCTCAGCTTCTTGCAGATTTTACAGGCTGGCAGTTTTCTCACTTTCCATGTCAAAGATTTGACTTTGAGTGAACGTGAAATAGAGAATTACGTTGAAGAAAATGGAAGAATAAAAAAAAAGAGGAAGAAGAGATCGCGAAGGAAAGAATTGGAAACTATATTGAAAGTATAAATAAAAGAAGTAAAAAATAGTTCATGGTTTTGGATCTACCATGAACTCTGATGATGGAAAATATTGCAAATAAAACTGTGCAAAAATAGTGTAGCGTAATTTTTTCATAAAATATATGTTCTGCGAAAAGTGAATGGAACTACACGTTCGAATAAAGTTGGATGTAGAAAAAAATTATGTTCAAGGATTGCGGGAGCAAATTATCGCTGGCAGAACTCTACATATAAATTGTTGAAGGACAATATAAAATAGTGGGGTAGATGGGTATGGGGAATATGGGAGCGGGCCAACAAGCGACACACGCGCACACAAGCAAAGGAGAGAGTTAACCTACTTTTACATTTTGGTCGTTCGTCAGTAGTGGAGCGGGTGACGAGTAAACGAGGAAGGGAAAAGGTTTGGGTCGCACGTATATCACAAAATTCTCCAATGTTTTCTTCTTATTCATGTTCCCTTTTTCCGTTCACCCCTACTCTCCCTCTATTTCTCCTATTCATCCTACTCATCTCCCCTTCCACTCATCCAACTATTTTTCCCAGCATTGGATCTGCGATCGAGACAACCACCATTGCTTCGCTCTGATTTAAAAGCGTTTCGATGTAAACAAAAGTGGAATCTCTGGGAGTCACGAGATTCTAATTCTACCTACGATATACAAGTATGTTTTTCTATATCAATACTATCGACCCTATATCAAATGATTGTTGTATACCCCATTTATATTCTCCTTTACCGACTTTATTCATTTATTTATTTTTTTTCTTCATTGTCTACTTCGTTGCGTTGTTTTTTATTCATGCCACAAGTTTTGCACCCCAACACTCGCATCATTCAGTTCTCGCACCGTCGACCAAACCACCGACTTTAGTACATCTATTTTTTTCTACGCGCGCGCTTCCAGCACTTCATCCCGACTTGATTACTGCTAGCAATCGAGGATTCCACGGTCTACCAGGGATCTATTTTTTTTTTATTTTACTATCTTTTTCCCCCTTCATTCTTTTTTCCTGCACTCTCTCTTACATTGGTAGTTAAGAATTTTATAACCTCATCTTTTTCCCTCTTTTTTCATGTCAAAAAAAAATGAAACGTTTATTTTTCGTTACATTTTGAAATATAGAATGATATTTTAAGCGAATGAGGCTAAGAGTAAAATGCAGGGAAAAAACGAGTATCAGAAGTTTTTAGAGCTATGAAAGAAGTGGTGAAATTATGGATATCCCATGAGAGATTCGAGATGTATTGATGGTGTGGATGGAAAATAAATCTACATACATGAATTCATAAAATTGAATTGGATGATAGAACTTGACTTTTCTACTTGCACTTGAAATATATCGATTCTTGAATCCTATTCTATAAACCTAAAAATGCCTCTGGCACTTGGAAAAGTCCAGTGCTTGATCTTTCGTGGCATGTCACACCAACAACTGGCTCATAGATTCGCCGAGTGAACTCATACGTTCGAAGCGATACTTGCAAAAGAAACATATCTTCACGACTCCCGTATGGCTCTCGACCCAGTTTGCAATAACACGATTCAAAACTTCGATATCTACACCATGTTCAAGCGACAGCGATCATGTAGAGAGAGAATGAGTAGAGAAAAGAGTGATAGGGAGCAAGTTGTAGAACGCCAAGCATCGACCACGACCCAGATAGCAAGCGATATTGGCACGTGGGAGAATGGAGACCTCGAACAAACTGCACTGAAGACGATGTAAGTAGGATAATAGGAGCAGCTATGATAGATATGGTGGATCAAGACGATTTGAGAGTATATCAAGAAAGCACATGTCTCGTTACAACAATTTTTTCTACTTTCCGGAAAATTCATCAGCGAGTCAAGTCAACAAAAAGATTATCACACCATAAAACGCAACTATCGATCCAAATCACTGAAATATTTTCTGGATTTGAGTGTAAATGATTATGAATCCATTGATTATTAAATGCAATTTATAAAATTTGAGACAATGGGAATATACGCAATAGAAGAGGGTGATTGTAGAAAGGGGTTTCAACACATAGTGGATAGAAAACAATAGACTCGACTTTGAAAAAGAGAAGAACGCAGGAAAGATAGTAGATGGATGCATAACTGAAAGATAGGAGCCCAGAGCGACTGTTTCAAGTATAGTAATATTCTCTCTGTTGATGCGCTCCTCTTTACGAGACTGTTTTCATAACTTTAAGGACTTGGCCAACTCGTAAAAACTATCTTTGTGTGGAGAAAAGATGGGGCCGATGAAAAGAAGGGTGACCGTAGCCGAGAAGAGGCATAATAATGATAATAGACTGACGGCAAAAATAAAAGAAGTATATCTTGTGAGAAATAATGGAAGGAAAGAATTAAAAAATAATACAGTACGAATGCTCGCTGCGATCACTAGTTGACTACGAATACGATGATAATGACAACTTTATCACACCTATATTTAACGACCAATAGTCATTCTTACTCTGTTTTTCCTTCTGCAACCACACACTTGCCAGATTAGAATTGTGCTATAACGCGAGATGAAATGAATCTTGTTTCAACGAGACGACGGCGATTGTCAAAACAACGGAGCCGCCCGATGAGGTTTTATGTCACGAAACAGTACCGAAAAAATATCAATTCTTCGTTTTTTTTTGTCGGAAAAAAATTTCTCTCATGATGAGTAAAAAAAAAAGCCAAAATGAGTGCACACATATACACACACACACATATGCACACGCGCATGCACGTATATATGCCTATGCATAGTATATATATATCTATATATATAGATATATATATATATGTGTGAGTGTATGTGCGTGGTCGTGAGTAAATATATACACATATATATAGATAAATACATGTACACATGAGCCCATACACAATAAATCACATACACAATAAATCACATACGCACACGCGTACCTTTTCAGAGGTGATCAGCGGCGTGATGTACGTAGTGACCGCCGTCTTGTACACTGTCCTTGTACGTTGGGTGGAATAAGTTCCAGTTTCTGGAACACTGTTTTCTCGCCTCACGTCTCGTAGATCAAGGAATACCAGTGAGTAAACTTGTACTCGTTATCAGAATATTTCACACAGACGCAATAATAATTCGTGTTTTTTCTTTCGGTATACACAATGTTCACGTTACGTAATGGCAATCAATCCAAATTTCAGAATAAACGTGCAATACGTTTCCAAGAAATATATCGCACGTTTTAATGATGTTTTGTTGATACCGGGCGAGTGAGATAGCCGCGCGCGGTCCTCAACTACTTTGGCCTCGGTGTTTGTTTATGTATGCTCACGGTAAAGATACCGGCGCGCGCGTAATCTTCTTCACTTTCTCCCTTTTATTATTGGTTGTTTCTAAACTCACTAACGCACAGCAATTTCACACTTGACTACGCAAGAATAAATATCCCGATGAATCGAAGCACGTTCTTTCACAGAAGTGCACGTTGGAGCGAAAAAAAAAATCACCGAATTTCGTATCTCTTGTGGAAACACGGAGATTTTTCAATATATAGTAGTTTATATATATCGAATGTATATTTATGTATGTATATACTCTTCCGTCCGCGTGTTCGTGATAATAGCTGTATATGCACGCGGATACTGATGGCGGTCGCGTAATCGGAGGGAGAAAGAGAGAGAGAGAGAAAATGAATGCAAACGTAAATGCCAAGAGGCAGGTGGTTGTGCGTTCGGTTGGTAATGCTACACGATGTGGCACCGAGAACGGAATGGGGCGGCGTAGCTGCCCGGGCAGTTCACCGTAGCGAAGGGAGGGAGACGAGGAGACGCGCGTAATACAGAGTGGGGAGTGATAGAAATAAGGGGAGAGCAAGTTAACGAAATGGTGGGGGTGATAGAGATGCCGGTAGCTCGTGGGCGCGTGCAGCTCCCTTGTCATTCGAATTTAACTTATGCGCTTGCGTCGGTTATCCCCACTTTTGTGTCCGCACCCGTCGGCGCGTTAGAGGGGTAATATGCGCCAATGGAGAGGGAAGAAAATGAGATATAGAGTGGGAGCGCCGCACGATCAGCCGCCGCTCGAGCTGGCATCGACCGAGAACGCTTCGCGTCAGGCGGACCTACCCAACGGGAATACTTAATGCTGCTGTGTTGAATCGAGAGCTGTGTTGGCTTCACGATTGAATACAGTGGAAGAGCCAAGAGCAGGGTTATATGGTGAAAGAAGGAGATATAGAGAGGAATATAAAGAAGGTCAGTAAAGATGGGAAGAAAGACGTGTGGAAAAAAAGATGAGATGCACTCAAGAGTACGTACTTGTTACATCTTAACATAGCATTTAAATATATGATGATGTAGCGGAGGAAATCGAAGGAATCGGTAAATGATATATATTTTGAGATGTATTTGCTTATTTTAATGATACGACATTGTATAGTTGTACAGTATTCCGATTACATACAGTGTATCCGACTTCTGGTTTGGACAGAATTGAGAACTGGAGTGTATTCGGTGTGGTCATATCTTATCAGCCGATTCGCTTCGGTAGTTGTCAAAGCAACCAGTCAATTCGATGGAGCTCAAGCGTGTCAGGCGAGTGTGTGTTCGGGCTGACCGATACGGGTTCTTACTACTCGTCTGGGGCGATACTTCTCGTCGACCAGATGCCTCAGGCTTTACCAGCAAGTAGTGTCTTCACTTCTGTATTGCTTACGATTTGGCTGTTAGCCAGGCGTGAACGTATCCTACGTTTAATGCGAAAGTAAGGAGAATCGAGAGGTGGAGGCAAGAAATTGTAACCTAACCTAGAAAAGATTCCATTGAGCAATGGTATGAACTGGCTTGAGGCCAATACTATAAACCTACACTACTTCACGCATTCACATACATATACTTTTATATACAGTGGATAGAGAAAAAAAAAAGGTAAGGAAAGAGAATGATCAGTCGAGCACAAAACAACTAAGAGGAATTGTATCTCTAAAATACGCCCAGAAAGTGTCCATTTGATGAAGATCGATTGAATGCTACTACTACTTTCGAAAATATCTAATTTATGTTTAAAGTCATGTTTATATATTCTGCAAAACGGATTCATTCAAAATATAAATATGTGAATGTGAATATAAATATAAAAATACTTCTGCACTATAATATATGCGAGAATCAAGAGAATTCGAGTAAAATAATGCAGCCAATAACTCGTCTGGCGGATTTACTACGTCACATTTATTCTCGCTAACGTCGTACACAATTGGTTGAGAAATATTACGAAATAGCACCGTGACCCGACCTTATTAGAGCTACTGTTGCTATCTCAACAGCAGTGCCAGGCTATAGAGAAAACAAGAAAGAAGAGGGAGAAATTTTGAAAAAAAAAAAGTAAACATAAGGGTGCGGACATATACAAATGAAAGGCAAAGGTGGAAATTGAAGATGCGAAGAATGAAGAGGTAGATTGGGCACGGGTTCCTTGATGTAAAGCAACATTCTCTGTCTCACTCCCTTTTTATCATTCTCTATCTCTCGGTTTTCTGGTGGAAGCAGAAGAGCCGTTGGCGTATTCAGTATTTGGCTTACATCCAGACGCAAGACGTTGAATGAACTTGGCGGGAAAACCGCACGGGCCAAGCTCCCTGCCTGCCTCTCATTTCTCTTAAGTCGTTTTCTCTCTGTTTTCCTCACCTTGCCTCAACTGAATGCTACTACTGCATTTCCATTGAGAGATGCTATGACGCTGTCGTCGTTGTTTAGTTGGCGCACACCGAGACCTCGAAATACACTATGCGACCGGATTTCCAAGAGACTTATTACGGAATCTGTATAACGATGTCGTCATCTACTCTGTGTTAGTTGACGGAGAAGCGGCGATGAACAATCATTGTCAGTAATTTCTGCGGTTGTTGAATTCATTCGTGATATTCTCACAAGGGATGACGTTACATCCACCATGAAATGCCAGAGCATTGTGGATGAATTATAAGGGGGAATTGTTGGGGATTCTGGTATTACACTCTTTGTGAGCTTCTTCATGTTCTATGTGTACGGTATAACACACGAGAATAATGGATGAAATTTTACATGATGGTCTACGTTATGAATTAAAACTAAAATGTTAGCGCAATGCAAGTCTGGCGTTTCGAATGGTTAGTTTGTCCGCGGAACTTCCACTTGTCCAAGCACTTTCCATATCATCATGTTTTCTGTATAACGCGCAAGAGATAGAAACCGGCTGACTTTTATCCCTACAGAATCGACGATAAAACATGGAGGGTGCAGACCATTCGAGTGTCTGTTGCCAGAGGGGGATGAAATGTCGTGCGCTTCTGGCGCGACAGAGTTGAGGAAAATACAAGATCCCCTTTCAACGTCATCTGAAAAACAATATTTCATCACTCCACCCTTACATCACTCCGTATTCACACCCATACATTATTTTTTCTGATGAATTATTGCATGCTCTAGTAAACTTTTCAATATACATTTCAATATTACAGTAACTTGGGAATTGTTTACAAATTTAATTATTACAATTAAATTTGTTATATATAAGTGAGGAGGGAGGCAAAAAAGGAGAACAGCTGAAAATTCAACAAAGTACTCGTGAATCATCTCTCCAGAATCTGGTCGATATGTTCGATTTGGAGACCACGTAATTAACGGGAAAATTGATGTCTCTCGCGTGCGGTAGTTTGCCAACAAATACTCCAACCAAGCAAGCAAAGCGACGAACTTTGGTTGGTGGTGTCAACATTCTTGAAGGCTCCATAGAAGCGAATGAAAACTTAGTGTTTGCTCGAGCGATTAATTAAGAAACATTTGAATATCAAAAAATTATTGGACATGATCAAAGCCATCGAATTGACTTTCGGTAGAAATGGTTTTGTGTTGATATACCTCTCTTGCTATCTCGCTGCACCTCTCTTTACACTGGGACTAACTTGTCAGGTAATTTTTACGAGCAAATTTACTGTGAGATAATTTTGAATATACCAACAGGTGGAGCGGCCAAGTCATAATAAAGATAAACTTGAAATCCTAGAGAGAGAAGAGGAAAGATATTCGATAAGAGCATTGAGAAAATGAGAATCAATAAATAAATTGATGATAGTAGAAGAGAAACGGGGAAGAATTTAGTGAATGTCGTGCCGAAAGTGATCCCGAAATGATGTTAGATCGTTAGAGAATTAAAGCTCATTCAAGCATAAGAAAAGCATGAAATTCTGCAAATGCGCGTCATTACTTTAGTTCTTTGATACGATTTTCAAACCGCGGAGTGGATATACATTTTTTAGATATTCGCCTTATCCGCGAGTGCATTTCAGCAAAGGTTCATCTATTTTTCAACTTATCCTAAATTACAAAAATCTTAATTAAATTATCAGTTTACAGTTACTGGTAAAATGTCATGTACATTACGCCCAAATTTTTTTTATCATTAAAAACTTTTGACATTAGGAGATAATTAACGTAGAACTAAAATGCATCTCTTTCAATTCCGTTCATCATTTATTAGACAAATTAGTTACTCATTTCATCTACAGATTTTCGTTTGACCCAAAAACTTGAAAGAAATTTCCTCCTCTCTAATGATCCACAAATGTATTTACATGGGTAGACAGCTAAAAGACCATTCTGTTTTTGTCGGTGCAACAAAACATGTACGCTTAAGGCGTGAGTTTGGTGAAAACAAATATGCCAGCTGGGGTCACAGGAATATTTGTCAGACATAGCGGACCAAAGAGTTTACACCAGTATACATACTCAATCGCTTCATCACGACCCAGTTTGAGATACCCGGGTGGTATATCCCATACTGCAATAGATATAAGGTATACAAAGCTTCAATTTGAAAGGTGATGTGACATTGATTTTTGTTCAGATAATACCGAACTACATATATACTAATTTCGTTTAACTTTTTCTGAGCTATCACAGTTATTGAATAGATTGGGGATTTTATTCTGAATACTGCACAATTGTCTGCACATAAATTATTAAAAATAACAATAACAATATGATATTAATTTTTTTCCTAATACACCAAGAGCAAGTTAACACAGGTTGATCCTGATTTCATGAATTTTAGTTTTGTTCATTGGTGAGATATGGTGAGACGAGTTGTATATGGATGGGAAGGACTTTGTTTGGCAAATAGCTCGGATCACGCAAGCTTCATTTAATTAATACAACTCACGAGAAACAAAGTGAGATAGAAGTTGAATAGTAGAATATAATGCATATGTGTATATTTATGCATACATGTCTTCATGAATTTATGAAAATAAACGCTTTTATGTTATTCAAATAACTACATATTTGATAAATACATTTCATTATATATTTTTGTATTTTCTCTTTCTGTTTATGTATAAACATATACATTTATAGATATTCACATGAAAATTGGAAGTAAGGCAAAAGAGCAAGATCTTTTCTGATGTCGAATTTTATTCAACGGGTATTGTGAATTCTGTGCATAAACGGGTGTGGGAGCGCAGGCGGAAAAGACGTAAAAAAGTCGTTAGGAGAGAAAGTCTTGCATTCGTGGCGTGAATATTGGTGAAAAATGGCTAGTACTCCTGGCGAATTTTCGGAATAATGTAAAAAGACATGACGAAGCAGCGCTGGCGTAGTAAATGGGTCACCTGAAAATTTTCGAGACTATTAGTGAAGAAGGGTGAATGGGTTCGAGATAGAAGAAGACAGTAGTCTTACACAGCCGTCCAACAGCTAAAACGGAACAATTATGATGGGACAATTACCGTCAAGATGTTATCGATTTGGGATATGGGCTTGAGCGCTCGATTAATTGAGAAATTGCGTTCACTGTCATGTTCTATACGACTTATCGATGCGTCATGATAAGTGACGCTGTCGTGGTTGCAACACGAAAGCCATTTCTGGCCGTTGTCTCAAGGGAGTAAGAATAGAGAGAATAATGTAACTTATAGTGCTATTGCGATTTTCTGTCGCGACAGAATATCGAGTAATTTAAGATGTTAGTGAATGATAGGAGGAGAACGAAGAAAATACTAATGCAGCTTTGCAGGAAAATTTATTTCTACTCCCAATTCACCAGTATTTTTCAATGATAATAAAAATGAAAAGGTAGTCGAAAAAATGGTTGAACAATAAGATAGGAAAATGGAAAGGGTGAATAGCAAACATCAGAAAGTTAATATGTGGATAACAGAATAAAGTAGTTTAAGAGGGAATTGGCTAAGTTGAGTCAGAATCAATCAAATGATGAAAATAAATTTTCAACATAAAAAATAAACTTGTAGGCTAATTCGTGGCAGCAACTTATAAAAGTCAACTTCTTTTTCTTTTTACTTACTTTTATTTACTCCACACTTGTTTCGCAGTTGTCAATTATGAGGGACAGAGGACGAGAGATCGAGAGAGCATGAGTATGAATACGAGGAAGAATGAGAAAGATACGGAAGTAGTGAACTGATCGAAATTGTTGAAAAGCTGCGTGAAAAACAAAGGAGCACTCTTTTGCCAGTTCGCTTAGTATTTTTCATTTTCACTCGCATGAAAATATCCTTGAAGTGAAGTTTTTCTTTTCTAATAAACTCCATCTGTTCTACTGTCATTCAATCCCTCTACCTCTCTCACCTTCATTAAACCTCCTTCCTGGCGCCCTCTTCATCATCCACTATGCATATATGTTCAAATAAAAAATAGATGACAGAGTATGAGAAAGTGAATAAATAAAATTAATACAATAGAAAGAGAAAATGTAAGACGAAGAAAAATGTGAGATATTATTGTCACGAGATTGTAGCCGTGCAAGAGTGCCTAAACTGGATGACAGGTAAAAGGGAGATAAAGAGCAGAACATCCGGAAGTCGTGTCTCGATTACGTGTGGGTACTTTTATTCCCGCTCCCATTCTCATCCGCAGAGGCCTCACCGTTGTATTCTCGGCAATGTCTCCTGTTTTAAAAATGTCTCATAAAAAGACAAAGAGGACGCGTAAAAGATAAAAAATAAAAAAAAAAGATATATGTATAAACGACAAAGAATAAGCGGAAAATGTACCGACTACATACCACCATACCTCGACCCGTCCTCGTTTCTCAGCAGCGCAATGAAACTGCGTAGTAATCTTAGACGACATGTATACATACTCGTCTTAGGCTGTAGCGTGGTTTAAATGTCCTGAAATGAATATGCCCACACAGGAGAATACAGAGCGCTGTGGTACACATTCTACGAGGACAATGTGTATCTACTGTAAACCCCGTCGACATCGTATACGCGCGGAGACGACACGCGCGAGTTACCGTTTCTGATATTATACTCGCCAATTTCTCTTGGCAAAACCTCATTCTCCTTCTCCACAAATGAATTTCCACATATTCGTAACCAGTTTACTAAGATGTTCGGGGAAAACTGCTACGCTTATATATCGTCATACATGGTTATATATTAAATAATAATATTTAACCGAAAGCTTACATAAATATTGAAAATAAATAATGAATGGCATCACTGTTGAATTTATTACCTTTATTACTTCCGGTCATTGTTTTTTATATTTATCGAATTTACGTCACAGAATATTGATCGATTAAACGCTAAGAGTAAAAAGTTTCATTTAAATATAGAGATCTGGCCGAGTAACATTTGGTAGATCATGTCGAACTCAAATCGTCAAATACCGGGACAATGTTTCGAGAAGAGATGTTACAATCGGGGGTAGTGGAAGAGAAAATGATAGGCAATCAGATAATAATAAGCAGACGGGTGTAAATGACGATCCTCACTACCGCACTTCCTGTTATCTCATCTCTGTCTGTCGGGTACATCTTTATTGGGTCGAACAGTATCAGTTTCGCACTAAGCAAGGCATCTCATTCAACCTATTTCTCTCTGAACAATCCAATATTTTTTTAGGTTGTACATCCGTTTCATTTCCATCGAGACGTGTAATCGGAGTGACATCTGTCTTGCAATGTATATATATTGGATGAGAGCACTATAATTAAAGTGTCTAGCTCCAGAATTCGCATATACATGTATAACTGTGTATTCATGAATATATTAAAATATTTCTTCCTACCCAATGATAAAAATGTTCAATTGAAAAGTCGTTTCTTACCTGAAACATAAAATGAAATTGATTCGTTAGCGAGGATGTCTAAAGAATAAAATAAATGGTAGCGTGCTCCGACAAGGGGTCTATGAGATATATAGAGGTTTGATAGGATGTCATTGAAGAATCGTTTGGATATAGAAAAGACAGTGGAAATACAAAGAGAAAAAAAGAGCGAAGTGAATGACCAGAGAGAATTATTTCTATTCGCAAGGTTTCATGAGATGAGGTTCCAGAAACGGAGGCAAAAGACATTAATCTACCAAGAGTACGTATTTATTTCCTTTCTAGATTTAACAATTTCTGTCATTAAAAAAATATATTACATGTTGCGAATCAAAATCGGCGGCATTTCTATTCAGCTCGGCTTATTGTGAATGAAATAAACTCATGACAATTGGGTTGGAAAAAAAAATATAATTTCATTTGTCGATTACAGCACGAGGGGGTATCCAAGCGAAGCAAGCTCCCGTCTCGATGGAATTCCGATCCAACAATCAATTATACGACATTTCAGTCTACCATCTTCCCAGGAGCGCGTCAAGATCCGCTCCCGGGATCATCTCAGTTGCATTACCTTGATGAGCTTCAACTCAATCCAACCTCAACCACCCGGATGTGCTCACCAATATTCTCCCGTTTCCGAAACACCCCAGGGAGATGAGATCTCTCATTCTCTTCCTACAATAGAGAGTGAAGGGACGCTGATATACACATACACTACTTACAGGTGCAACGACGTTATTCCATTGGGCCTCTGACAAGGAGGGACTATAGTGATATATATGAGGGCGCGTGATTGGTTAGAATATATAAGTTGAAATATCATGAGTATTTTGTACTTTTAAGTGAGAACGTGATTTATATTGAAATTATTGGTATGTGATTCATATTATGCATATTTTCGATTAATATATATGAATAAGTAACTTGGTATGGAGGGCTATGAATATAGATGAGAATATTTGTCACGTGAAATAACGACATTAATTTGGTGGTTTACCAATAATGGATGCTCAAAGTACTACCGTGTAATAACTATTCTTCTTACTATATAGTTCTCAACAAATATTTCGTTCAAAACTATACCTCGAAACGGCGCACCAGAAGCAATTCGTAGCAACTATTAGCGAACCGACATTCATCCCATTTAACTCGAGTTAGCGCCCGGTCACGTTAAACCAAGGTGATGAGGGACGTTAACGAAGTGCTCTGCTTACTCAATCCGTCTCTCCCGCTAAACTCGCACATGATTTACGCTCTAATGGATATTTAATTTTCATCTATTAAAATATGTTGAACAAGCCAACAAATAAACTTGAAAAAACAAATTAAATATAAGTAGTAAATAATACTATTTCAAATGTATGTATTAAATATTGGATTATAAACATGCGGGGATTTTCAAAAACCAAACCGCATGGACTGACATAGGAGGATTTAATACCAGTTTAATCTGTAGTCGGTCCTCCGCAAACCATTTTATTACGACAATGCACAAACATATTAAATATAATGCTGCTTTGTTGTATGTATACAAGGGACAATAAAGGTCACAATTTCTCTGCTCTGTAACATTATACTCTTCATCTTTCCCTCCGTACAATGTTATGATCAATATTGAACCAAAGTAGAATTCTTCAATTAATAACAGTTAAATTATACTTGACAATATACAAATCAATGTGATTATGGTTACATACTGAATGTAGAATTTAATGTTGTCAATGATCAATCAAGAACAAAGATAAAATTGCAATTAATCTTTCACGGAAAGTTTTTTAGTTCATTTCTCGAGCTTCATAAATTTCAGTTGTGATATGCCAAGCCACCGAGATTTAATTTCATGTCACATAAAATGGTTTCGCGGCTTCCAAATGGCGAATAGTATCTCTACCTCTTGTGATATATTCTAATCCGGCAAATCCTCTCTATCCTTCTCCACTTTCGCTTTTTGCCATTCTTTTTTTTTCTAATGCTGTTCAGATCACTGAAATCATTGTGTGAAATTAAAAAAAAAATAGAAACAATTTCTTCAAACATTTTCCCAGAGTTCATGATGAAATCAAATTGCGTAATGCCAAGACTATATTAATGCCAGAATGAATTGATGATTAGTTGAACCAGTAAATGAAGAATTATACGAATGATTGTATGGACAATAAAATGAGAGGATGTCGTCATAAGCCATTGCGTTTTATAGGGTAAAACACGTTTAATATAGAATTGATCGATATCTGATTCTACGATTGTTTATTTCTTTCATACGTTCGTTCGTGGATCTATCTCATTTCTCACCTGATTTGAACCACATTCTGATTTGGAAATTGAAGAAGGTATAGTCGAAGGAGAAAAAATTTTTCCTCTGACATTCCCTAATATGATTCTCAAGCGGCACGAGCGAATTCTTCTGTTTTCAATGACATACAACATTGACGTTCGCAATTTCTACATCGCCTTTAGATTTCATGCTTTCTTTTGTTCTTCATTTACATTTGTCGATCCCTCCTTTTTAAACTCTTCTCTCTCAGTTATCAGCCACTTGATATATGTAACGAAAAGAAATTTGAATGCGTTATGGCTCCTCACGTCGTGTATTGAGTAGACAGACATTAGATAAAACGATTTATGGCGATATCACGTGGCGGTCAGGTCTCTCACTTCTCATCGTACTCTTTTTTTATTTCACATTCTTTGCGTATATGTTTAATCTCTTTTCACGTTTCTCTTTAACACGAATGTTGCTTCATGACGAACAATTAAATTTCAACCTGATCAATGAAAAATTGTATTACCACACTTTGTTGATTTCACCGCAATAAAACAAATACTCACTTGAATTATTAACAAATTTTATAAGTCATTTATAAGATCAGATCAGACCCTGTATATTACTTTCGAAAACCGAACTTCTTATAACCTCTTACCTAATAAAATCCGGGAAGTCTACACATACCATAGAACACTGTGTAATTGGTCTGACGTAAACCTCCAACGTCTGGAGCAGCTGGTGGCCTAATTTAATATAGCCTATGCATATTCAATAGTTTCAACACTCATAGGGAAAACAGAAAGAGAGAGTGAGAGGTAGAGTAAGGTGAAATCGGTTGTTCACAAAAAAGAATGTGAGGGATTCGCACATGTATACGTGGCACAAGTAGTTCTGCCGTCGTCGTAATCGTTATCGTGTCAGCGCTTTTCATTCTCGATAAAATTAAATAAAGCTCCAGTCTTTCTCGGATAATCATATGGCAATAGACTAAAGGCATTTTTTGCTCATCTGCTTTTTACCATTGAGAAATTTTGCATGTTTACTTGAAAATACACTGTCAGTATTTTAATGCAACAACAGTATTATGAAATATCGTGTAAGCCCAAGAGCGCGCGTGAATATTGAACTGGAAGGAGCTTGTAGCCGTCAGACAAGGAACTTTTCCTTTATCCCCACGTCGTCGGTGTCGTCTGCCGTCGGAGGCGTTCTACCAAACAATGAATGGATGTCAAAAACGCGGCAATTAATTCAACCCTCAAGAGATGAACAAAAGCATAAGAATACCATCATATCCTCACCCATAGGTCCCGTGCGGTAGTTCGAAAGTTCTTCGCGATGGATCCGTTAGATGATGATAATACGATGAAAAGAGATAGAGGCAAAGGGTGAGATAAAACGAAAGTGATGGAATAGGGGAAAGATATAAGATGAGTGTAAAAGGAGAATTTGTACAACAAAATGTTAAAACCTGAAGAGATGAAAGACGTTTTATAGTAAAAGAGTACGAGTGAGAAAACCGACTACAAAGTAACATTGAGATACTCAATGTTTAAGATCATGTAACTTTGTAATTCTTATTGTCATTCAATTTCATGGGCAAGAGGGGGACGGTTGTCTAACAACTCACTGTTATATTTTCATTTTGAAAATTTTGGAGCATCGAGCTGACAACTATTGTTAGTTCGTAAAACGGTGGGAATCTTAGGAAATTAACAACTTTCAAGCAAGAATTACTATGAAATGCCAGGATGCCATAAAGTACAGATAAAATTGAAATTTTGGATTTGGATTTTAATTAATCGTAGTAACATACTGCAAGACCACGCAAAAGTAACGAGTGCTTGCAACCCTTACTAATATTTTGCACCAAATTGTGCTTATTATATAATGCCTAATTAAATTCGTTTTTATTTATCTCTATCTTCTCTAATGGTGTATTGTTCTGTTTTAACAAGTTAATTGTAATATTTCCATTGAGTGAAGCTCATAGATTTTTCGATTTTCATTATGACTTCTATACTGTATTTATTAATATATACTGTTGATTCAAACTCTTCTCTCCTCTTCACTCATTCTTTATGCCTCCTTCTTTAGCTCCCCGTTCTTCACGTTTCTCCATATAACCATACCTTCTACTTGTACAAGGTCTGCAGCTTGAACGGCACTGTGGCAAACATGACGGTGTTGACTCAGACAGCTATCAGAGCTGTTACGGACCCGCCCTATCCTATCTGACTAAACATGCCAACTTAGATTGCCATAACACGAGTGCACCAGATATTCTATACATTTGCTCTCTATCCATAGCCTATGAGTAATCTGAATTCGAATCTCACATTTACTTCATTCTATTGTATTTAAACAAGTGAGTGTTCTGATATACATAGATAATGTTCATATACGGTATTGCGAATACTTTTATACACATTGTCATATCTAGGGTCAAAAATTTAATTATTCTGTACTCGAAATTATTACCATACTGTGAAATTGCATGATATTTGTGACTAACACTACCAAAGTAAATCAATGATGTTGGTTAATCTAATCTGTCACACCCTTATGATGCAGGTGCATACTCTTGAATGACCATGAATCACGTCCTTATCATCATCACACCTCAATCGTCACCATCAATACATAGATATTCAACCTGCTGCGGGGACTTGACAATATTTTCATATTATTTTCAAGAAGAATTCTGCTGATTTGGAAGTATGAGCGGGGTCATTAGTGAGAGTTCATACGAGAGGCGAGCGAGTATTGAATCGCACATTTCCTATCGATTTCACTCGAGGGACTATAACAACACACAATCGTTACGGACAGAACAAACGCAACACACAAGTCTTCTCTACTGTTGCAGCTGACAGCTTGTGATTTTCGCGGGGCAACCAGGCGTAAGGAGCGGCTTCTTCGACCGGAAGTCAATAGGTGATATATAAAGAGATGGAAAAAGAGCGAGATAGATGGACTGACAAAACGGGGATTTTCATCGAACGACGATAATCTGGCGCTGATTGGGGACGTCTCGTTGGCTTTACCGGGGTCGAGTGTTTCTACGGATAGAATTAAAATCATTTGTGGTGTGCAGGTGTTTTTGAGAGGCTGCGACGAGTGGAAATGTCAGGATATTATTGGAAACAAAAGTGTGGTTATCGAGGCCAGAGTGAAGTATTAAAAGGTTCGGTGGATGTATATATGTATATATATATATATATATATTGCACATTGAGTATGATATGAAGAGAATTGAGTATCACAGTAGGCCAAATACTAGATCATACTGCTAAGCGAGGTCTTCTTGGATAGACACCTGACATTTCGCACACCGAATGCTCTTGTCATGAGTTTCAGTCTCGCACTAGCTCACGACCTACGATGGTTAATTGCGGTCAGCCACAGACAAAACGTGTTTCCCTGCAACGGATGAATTTACATGGTATACGATTATCAGAAACTGAGGTAGGACATGATGCGGTGTAGGAGAAATGGTAGTACTATTGGATAACCACTGAAGTTTCCGAGTCTTTTTGCGTCTTATCCAATATTACCCAAAGTAGTTTTGAGAACTGCCAAAATAAGATAAGCAAACTGGCAAAGTACGAACGTGAATGCAGACGCTCTCTTGAAATTCCTACAAAAAATTTTGTTAGACAAAAAGAAGCAACGGGTAAGCAAACAGCTAAAGCGACAACTGTAGGAATGATGTTTGCCAGAATGTTTCCACGATGAGGTTTGAATTTTCATTGACCGCGTCTTTCATTCTTTGACTCACCGAGAACTTGTCGTTTCTTGTGGCAGAGGAACAGTAGAAAGAAAAGTGAAATAAGAAGTGGGAAAAATAAAAAAAATAAATGCAAGTATGTGCGTAAGAGTCAGATCGAAAGACGGCTTTATACATCAAAAATCCTTACCAGAAAACACTTGTTTTGAAAAATAAGAATCAACGGGTTCTAGCGGAGGAACTCAATAGAAATAATAAGGAACAAGATCGAAAGCGGCTTAGGAATTGCGTTATAAGCTGAGGAAACAGACTTGGGATGGAAATTTCGTTTACAAACTCTGAAAGTTTTCGGTTCAACTAGTTTTAATATATTTGCACTGTATTTTCTTTCCTCGTATTTTTTACACAGGTTATTTCCTTTTTAAATCCTTTTCTCTCACCGTTTATGCCCAGATTTTCAGATATCGTTCACGCATTCTGATACCATCCACATACTCCCACCAACCCTTTGAATATATAATGATAGAGATCATGTAATTTTCCATTTTTTCACTTTCTGCATTTTGCAGAGCACGAATTAAAAATTTTTAAATGGCAAATTATTTTTCTTTTTTTTTATGTACCTCAACTTATCCTGATGAACAATATTGCGATTCACGTTCTATCCACTCCCTCGGGAAATTCCAGACCCAATTAATGCAAGGAAAATCGGAATCTTATTTCGTATATCCGGACTCTCATAGAGTGTTTTTAGAGAATATATATATCTCTATATAGATGTATAGTGGAGAGGCACGGAAAATAGCAAATGAATACGTAATACCTGGAAGCGAACGACCACGAGAGAAAAAACAAGTGGATTGGTATGGAAACCGAAAAAAGGTGTGGACCCAGATGAAACCGAGCTCTGGCATCGCGACTCCCTCGAGAAAAACTGTTGTCCTTTGAAGCTTTTTTTCCAAGTCTGCGTCATGAAAACCATGACTTTATGTGATGGAGTCGGAATCTTTTGAGATAGGCCTGATTGTGCTAAGTGAGAATGAAAGAAGAAACGGACAAGATTCAAGACTATACATTGATAGACCCTAGACTCAATAGTATCTGAATACTAATGAAGTCCAAATATTTATTTGCCCTTGATAAAATAGAAGAGAGAAACAATGAGTTGCGATTGTTTATGACTTTTTTTGCTTTCATTAATTCTATTTTTTGTAAGTATGGTTGGCAATATGAATGTAAAATATTAGCTTTTGATTTGGATAGGAATACCGGCAAGAAGTTTTCCCATCATCTTTCTCTACAGTTAGTTATCCTTCGTCATTTGCGGAAACAAAAAAAGTCTCGATCAAATTATCTATTCTCTAATCCTTACTTCCCCCCCCCCCCCCCCCCTAGTTCACGCTCTTCCTTTGCTTTCTATCTTTTCACACTTTCATCTACTCCAACTATTACCGTATAAATTTAAACACCATCGAGTTGCCATGGTGGAACTGGCTCGCCTTGTGAATGTAAAGGGATTCCCCTTTACATTTTTATAAACAGATCTAATTCGCTAGAACACACAAAAATAGCACGTCTGGATGGCACCGTTACGAATGAAGCAAGATGAAATGAAATGAAATAGGAAAGTTGAAAAAAAAACATAATCATGTACTTGCTAACTAAGTAAGAAGATGGCTGATGGCCGAAGGGCGTAAATGTGCAATCCCCACATATCCGAGGAAGAGAATAGCGCGAATGTGGCAATGATGAATCGTGGGCAATTAGGTACGTTAGCTACATACGGTAGCACGGGGGAAAATTATTATTTGAGAATTTATTCGTAGCGTAAAATTATAACCGGCATTATGCTCGCCGAACGCTCGCCTTTTCCAATCCTTATACTCTCTCGTTTCGTGTCGCAAGTGAAAACATGTGTTCAAGTAGGTCGTAGGTCAGGGACCGTAGAGGGTTGAAAAGGGATAATACTCGTGTTCCTGTGGTATGTGAAAAAGTCAAGGAATTCTAGAAAAATCTTTACGAACACGTGGTATGAATCGAACTGCATGAATAAAAAAATTCCCTTGAATGTTCTAAATCGAGTCATCTTGAACATAGTGTGAATATATATATATATACACATACATGTATTGGGAATTCTGAACGCGTCGCGGCTGCGTTTGATGTAACCATTCGAATCACAAAAAGATCAAAAGCAGATTGTATCACGATTTTGTATTTGACACACGTATCTATGAACTCCCTGGAGAACCCGAGGTAGAACGATTAGAAACTATCGCAAATAGAAATGAACTTTGGAGGTCAGGTTGAGCTGATGATTTTAATCGGCCTCAAATCGCCGAATTCGTTAGGCCACGTTGTAGAGTGCGGACAGAATTGTGTGGGTCGAATTACGTATGAGTGCGTCCCTCTGGTAAAAGCGATCCTAATTACTGATTAAAGTGAATGAAGGGAAAACGAGCCGGGGGTGGTGGTTTGATAACGACGCGATAGGGTAGGTCGATCCTTGGCTCTTACGCGTGACCTCCTTCAGTCGACCATAGACTATGCTCTCGATTATCCATTGGAGGGTAAGTATATCGGAACGATTTAATCGAGAAGTTAGTGTTCAGGCATATTTGAATTTATAGTATGAAATCACTTTTCCAATATTGGATATTCAACGTGATATTTTTCAGATAAAATTTAGAATTGTGGTCGGTTGAATCGTGTGTAGGTGAATGTGGTTATTACGCCAAGAAAAGAATGGTGGTCATTAGTTTCATGTTGAAGATTATCAATGGTAATTTTTTGTTTTTGAATGTCGGTCATTCGAGCAATACGTCACTGTTATATCGAGTATAATTATATATATATATATATATATACCTAACTAATTCTGAAACCTCAAACATATACCAATGCCAAGAGTATGTAATCCATGCTAGTTATTGGATTATTTAATTAGGTTTTATTTCGAGATTATTTGTCACGCCTGATTTTAGATTAATGTTCAAAATAGGAATTATATATTGAAATATACCATACAAAGCAGATACATGAATGTTTGAATACATACGCGCGTAACGAATACTGGGGCTAGCAAACCGCAAGCTCATGTTAACTCATATAGGAAATTCGTGATGCTACTGAGGCCCGGAAACCTGTAACAAGCTTACCCTTTTGCGTTCCTATAATATCTCGCTGTTCTGAGTTTACTCACCAGATTAAAATGAAAGCTTCAAACGGAAATTTCGGCAACTTCGACACACGAATCCACAAGAGATTTTTATCTTCTTTCTATGGATGTGGAAACAAAGAGAAAGGAGTAGTCTCCAGGGGAATTCCACAGCCCCTCACGTCTAAAAGAACGTTATAAAACACAACTCGAGAAATTCTGAAGCAATTCTCGCGACGTGAAAAATGTCTTGTCACACCCCTTTCATCTACTGTACTGCAAATTCTTCGCCAAAATACGACGTTGTGTTGAGTCTTCTCGCCGCAGAGAGAAAATTGGCCGTAGAATATTTACGATGCGATGCTATCCGACAACCTTCGTCTTGGCTTTTGTGACCGAATAGTTGGGCGTGTTCGAAATCCTATACGCCGACATCGACGATGCAGGAGAAGGATTTCAAGTAGTACTCGATGGAGGTGCCGACGAACAAAAGGAAAAGCTTCTCTCGTATCCCAGACTTCGACGAAAAGTGGCTCCACTATGGTGAGGGGATGAAAAAGAAATGGAAGGAAGAGAAGCTAAAGTTGCCAGGCAAGGAACGCAATCGAGTAGGATTAAACCTCCTCGATTGCTTCCAACTTCACGCGGGTTCTTCGTTTTCTCGTCCCCTTCGCAGCTCCTATCGCTTTCTTCTACCCTCGTCCGTGAAAAGACGCCTTCGCTCTCGAGGGTAAAATCCAACTTGATTCCCCAACTATTCCCTAGAAGCTCTTGGGAGTTAATTGGACATTTTTTATTGTCATTTTGGGATTGAGATCGCACGAGGCTTTTGTCGTTATTTGTGGGATGGCCTTTACCTAAAAGTGCGAGAGAAAAATCGCGGAACCTCAATGTATAGGGATGAGAGAGTGATGGAATGAAATCAAAACGATGCTTTATAGGCCATGGCATTACGGTCACATCTTTTCTCCCTTATCATCGAACAAAATGCAACTTCTTTGGTAAGCAGAAAATCCAAGCATGTCCATTGGTTAGTTCTGGGATTTTTCTTGAAATCGCCAGAAGTGAGACCAGTTTCAGGCGCTAAAAGTCGACTATCCGAGACGAAAAACGATAAGGGTTTACTCACGAGATAACTTCTATGAGGTTAAGAGTTTATATTGCTTCTCTGATGTTGCAAGATATTGATCTACTCAACGTACCATATTCCCATTCAACAACTCGTAATCGTGAATTATTTTTAACGCACTAAACCATAGCGGATGCATGACTTAGAAACACAATAATATCTTTCGAGACGGCTGACATTTGGAAAACGCAACTGGGGCCTCTTGGCGATATAGAATGGCAAAGGGAATGTAGTAAACTGTTTGCCTCAAGCCAAGAGACATTCAAATGACAGACTTCTTTCTTTTTATATTCCCTCACTCACAGGTTGTAGAAAAAATTCCAAGTGCGGGGAGTATAAATAAAAAGAAGATAACCGTGGGATGGGTTGTCACTTTTCTACTTTCGGAATAGTGAAACGACGGCCACTATCGAGTCGCGAGATGGCTAGAGAAAAGCATCGTCGCGCTCCATCACAACCCATTTTCACTCCTCACTTTACCCTTCGCCTACATTTAGCTCTGTCATACATGACTTTATCGCGGTCGGCGTTCTTTTCTCCATGTGCTTACATGGGAAAAAGCTCTAAAATATTAAGTATGCAATTATCATGCCCATTCATGGTGATATACCACTGAAACACGACGCGCGACGTATCACAGAGTCACAAATAGCAAGGTAGCGTTTCATATACAAATATCCGCATGTATACACATATACAAGTTGGTATATACACGCACCCATCACATTTCAAAACCCACCCTATTCACTCGCTTCTAGCACTCTGCCTCCCTACTCGACGTTCGTTGCTCTCTCGCCCTTACACCGCGTTCTGTATATGCTGGACTCAATGCGATGATAAAAAGCTTGTATGGAGAAGATGAAAAGCTTTTGAGAAACGCCTCCGCTCCGTTGCAAAGAGCGAGACGGACAAAAAAAAACAATGAGAAGTAAAAATGATGGGAAAGTAAAAAAAGGAAATGAATAGTTCGGACATTGTCTTTGCTATATTCGTCTGATCCACCAATCTCTCCTATTTTCGGAATCATAATGGATATTTTTTTATGTTTCGATGCAACAGATTAAATTGCTAAGTATTTAGAGTGTGAGTAAATAATAAAAAAAAGTTAATGGTCCAAAAAAGAATCTATAGAGATTAGTATTGGATTTTTGTAGAGCTGAGAACATCTAGGAAGTGACGCCCGAGGGTGACAGAGGATTTAGAATATATACTCTGGTTGGATGACAGCAGGTCACAGTGTATCGCATCACGTATATCTATACATTATCTAGCAGCCATTTCGGTGGCATGATGGCGGACGGTGCGGAACCACCCGAGTTTACGGGCTGCTCCATCACGCGAGAGAGCTTAGCTTATCTCAATGCAACAACATATCTGAGGCTTCCGTCTCTGCGTTGCGCGGGCTCCTCCACACCGACAAACTGTTGTCCCCGGGACATGCTATTACCATCTAAACCTCGCACATCATTCCACCACGCACGGATCATACAACCTATGCACATGCGCATATTTCATCGGTGGAATGAATTTGTGGTGAAGACGTATATACGAGATATATAGAGGTGATATATATGATGTGAGCGATGTTGGCAGTCTTTGGACAATTCAGAAAGTTCTGGTGAAGATTAATTCCTGATCTACTGCACCCTGTCGCGCGAGTAGATTTGCGGCGCACCCTATATCTCCTTCTCTCTTACATCCTGTATCCTTCATCTCAATGCAGAGATATTGGTCAGGTCATTGTGGTCAGTTTGTAGAAGGCTATTCAGACAAAGCTTAATCGAGTGGGAGAGCGATAACGATTAGTCCTAGCATTAATAAATAACAATATTACATACATAATCATACAAGTGATCAAGAGGATTTATTATTAAGTGATGATGAATAAAAGAGCTATAGAGAGAGTTATATACATGAGAGTAACTTTCATCGCAAATTAAGTCCGCTTCCTTTTAAAATTCTACAAAGATGGGAGTCAACAATGTGCCGGGCTCGGATGATTTTCGGTTACAAGGCGTCCCTAGAGGGCGACACTCAGACTGAGTTAGCGTCAATAGACGAATTCTCAGACACAGACAGGTGCACAACCCTGATGTGACAGCGGTTTTTTATCATGAGAATGTAACGTTTGACTCTATGATTGTCCGTTCTTCGCATGCAATCCGCCTCTTATATTTCGCCTGACTCCGCGATTTTTCCAAACCATCGTTCTGAGTATCCATCCCCACAGCTTGAATCCACTTGAGTTTACTCAGTGGACACTGGATGTCATTTACTCTGAGCAAACACCAATGTCACGTTGTTTTTTTGCGTTGGTCTTGAGATATTTTGTTTTCAGTTTCATTCATCTCTTTTTTTTCTTCTTATAATATATGACATACGCCATTCTCATACCATAGCTGAGAATGTCAAAAGTCATCAGAAAAAAAAATAAACATGTGATAGGAGTAAACTTTGAAAATATCCGCGTTATGTTGCAGTCAGAACTCAGCAGATAAGTAAGTAAAGGTCATGTGGGTATTGAGTCAACCAAGGAAAAATGTGAAGTGGTTACATACACTGTGAGAAAGTGCAACAAAGAAGCAAAAGCGAGAAAAGAGAGTTCAGAATGAGGTACTGAACACCCTCGGGAACCAACAGCTCGTTATACGAGACGTGGTGCATCTTCACCGTTGCTCTGCTTTCTCTCGCTCAAACTCTTTCCTTGGTATTTCATTTTGTTCCCTTTCCCCTTTGACGCACCTGTATTCGACTCATGTATACGCTCGTAGCGGATTTGACCTCGGGCGATAGTTTGAATAATATTCATTTTCTGTGTTCTCGTATAGGTAAGGATATTGTAGCTAGGGTACAAAGTAACAAACGGGTATTATACAAAGCGGCGCTCTGATCTCTTTTTATAAATATGATGCTTATATGGCAATAGCGACATTGTTGTAATAAAATCAACTATGATCGTTGAATATTATTTGAATATTAAATATTGTGAAGATCAGAATTTTTTTTGTGCTAATCTACATGGTAATTTTATTAGACATATTAAAAAAAGATCGGTCGAACATAGTCATTTGTAAGCGTTAGGGCGTCAGAAAGTCGCATAAATGGACGGATAATACGTTTCAAATTTATTGTCGCATGCATATCTTGGCGGGGTTGATAATAAGAATATGTTAGAGAGGCAGAGTATATTTGTTGGGGCAGAAAAAGTTTCTGACATAGCTCTGAAAATGCGAGAAACTCGTTTCTGACTGTTCGTGCATCCTTATTACTTTTCCAGTGCATTTTTACAAGGCTCTGAGCATCCATGTGCCACCTTCTGACCTCTGCTCGTACGCTGTACTTCTGGTACACTATTAAATAGAAATTGTAAATCATCTCCACCTGCCCACGAAAAGTCTCGACAAAACACATTATTGTTTCCCTACCTCGGATCTACATACACTATTTTCACTTGACACCATTGATGAATGCTATTTTCCAAAAGACTCATATTCAATTTTTGAAAATGTCAACAAATATAAATCAATTATTTTCGAATGTATTTTTATTAAATGGTAATTGTTCAAAATGAATTGTAAGTTTAAATGCGAATTTGAATTGTAAATTTAAAATGAGTTTGAAATGGTAGACGGGGTTGTAGTTGAGTAGCTTTTGAAAGTGGGGTTACAATTAAAATTAGAGCAATTCAGTCACTTCAACTGTAATTCGGCGTGTCTGGCATTTATATTGTCAAACTGCGCAAAATTTCACTTGTCCGGTGTCCACGAGTATTGTGAAAAAAGATATAACGCAAAACGGCATGAAAAAGGGGTGGAAAAGGAGGTTGTGCATTGTACGCAGTGGACGGTCTGAGTCGAGAAAATAATTCAGCATTTTGACGATGAATTATAGTTAATTGGGCCTATTACAACAACGAGAGAGCATCATTATTGCCTATTCCCCCTCCGCATTCATCTCTTCTACCTATACCAATGTCCGCTCAATGCAATCCAATGTGCACTACGTGTTGGATGACGATAATTTTTCACCTGACGACGCCATTAACTGGATGAAGTTCCAATGCCAACTTCACCGATCTCACGTACCTGTTTGCAACTCCCAATCGTAAACGGTAGAGGGGAGTCGCGGATGGGTTTTGACGCGAGAAACCGGAAAAGCCACGCAGCGAATATCAATCGCGTTAACGAAGCTTGCTTGTGCATAATTCTTTTGTTATCCCATCATATTCATGCAATATGAGTATATTGCACATATAGAATATGGATATGTTTGAGGTGTGGCTCTCGACAATACAAACATATACATCGGTTCCTAAGACGTAAGGCGCATTATAAAGTGAATTTATATCAGTTGAAATGTCTAAATATCAACTGTAAACTATATGATTATTAATGAAACGAATATTACAGAAGAAAATATATTCAAACTCACCTTTGGATGTGTTCTCCTGGGAAATGCTACCTTCGGGTCAATCTGAAATACAAAACAAAAAAATTCTTCATCAGAAAATTAATATTGAATCAGTACAATAAAATATTATATGATCTATTTTCATATAGTGCATGATTAAAACGGCTCAAACTAAAACTTTGCTTAATGCATCATAGAGTAATTAAAAAAAGTTGGAAATTCCCAATGGTTTGAAGATAGGCGAGAGATATACTCAAGGGTGCCGTGAGCAACAGTGTTCGGGTAACCGAAACTCTTACTTTATTTTTTTTTTTCACTTGTAATTGCTAACTTTTAAATACGTTTATATATTTGCGGCGTCAATGTAAACTCAACTATCATTCATATTTTTTCATTTGTTTTTCCAGATGGTTAATTAAAATGGGAGGGAAAATGGCTGAACGAAAATTTTCATTCCTCTCGCCACTCCCAACAAAAGAATAAAACTAGAAAAAACCTATCAACACTTTGCCACTGCAACTTCGTTTTTTTTTTAATGGTCTAGCATATATTCTCTACCTTTTACCGAGTTCTTGTCGACCCGAACCACAGGGGTTGGTTTCAATACATGTAGTCATGCATATGTCAATCCTTCAGGGAAAAAAGAAGATATGAAATATACTCCCACATATCGAGCGATTTAATTGCTCTCTAGAGACTTTTTTCTGTTCTCGTGGTAGGAAATCGTGAGCGGGATTTGACCTTAGGGGACGATTCCACTCGAAAAAGAATCTCAAAATGGCACTTGAGGGCATTGTGGGTGAATTGTCCTGACCTGGTCTATTGATCCTCGGGTGCTTGAGCGTTTGATTGCAGCTACGCTTTTGGTAAACGCCTCGTTTGTTTATTATACTACCACTTCAAACCACAGTTTCTATCAAGACCTTGTCTCTACATTTAATATTCATATTCCTCAATCGCTTCCACTAATTTTACATCGATATATATCTCTATACCTCTATCTCCATTGAGCTCTTTACCTCATCAGTAGAGCATTCGTCATATCCACCACACCAACCCATACCTGTCAGCAACCAGCCCCTATATTTCCTTTCCTTTTCTCTCTTTACTCTCTCTCTACTCACTCACGCTCTCACTCTGTACTATCTACTCGCACTTTTCTCTTTATTTTCTCTCCTTCTGCGTATTTCCCCTTCGCGCATCGGCTCGATCTCACAAATGATTTATGATGATCCTTCTGCTTCCGTACCGATCGTTCATCATAGTTATACCTGACGACGTCTACAAACACACACATCCATTCGCACAATTCTCAAACGTGTGCATCAGCTTACTACTCTCACAAACAAACTAATTTATTTTTTGCTGCAATCAGTCTTCTTGTAGAACATTATTTTAATGTTCGTCACATCTCATGATAATTGTCAGTATTAATGAAAATTATTTCAAGAATTTATTGTAGCTGTGATTATGAAAATATTATCGTATTATCGGAAAAAAATATTGTTTCATTGTAAATATTTCTCTTGAAAATTGAATAGCATTGGATGCGCTGTGAAAATACAAGCAAAAGCTCGAATCGAAGAAAACTTCAAGTTGCGTGTCGCTTTCCCAAAGGGTTTAGTATCGCGGCTGCGGTAATGACAAGTAAGAAATTCATCCCCCTATACATCTTGTTTACAATCCCTTCTCTATATCTATACCTCTCCCATGTTTGCATAATCCCACGCGGCAAAGTTCGTACCGGCCTTCTTTACGTCACTTTCTTTCTCCTCCTCTCGCTCACTGTCTAAACGTGCTCATCAAACGTCCATGCAGTGGTATGAAAATTTCTCATCCTTGATCTTTTTTTTATCGCACTTTCCATTCTCCGATTTTCAATATCATTGTGATTCCATTTCATTAACAACCTCCACATTCATACACAACTATAAAAGGAATACAATATGCATTTATTAGGAAAAATTATATGGAGTTTATAAACAAACAATTACTGAAATATAATAAATGTTCGTTATATTATGTATATATAATGCAACAAAACAAACATAATCATCGCGAGCAACATAGAACTCTTTTAATGTTCACCTTCTCAGTGCAATTAGACATATGGCAGATCAATATTCGAATAAATTAGAATATACAATAGGACACTCCGGGTGAATCATTAGATGATACTTTATCGAGTTTGTTCTTATAAAGTGAAGTCGCTTTGCGAATGACGAGTGGCTAGCAGTCAATCGAAGGTACGGAGAGAGAACTAGATATAAAAAATGGAGGTAAGTAAGAGTTTACTATTAGTGACATTACGGAGAAAAATCTAGGGAGAATGGAAAAAGTAATAGCCAGTCTCAGCAGCATAACCAGTTACCAGATATCTCGTAAAATGATCGGCCACCGCCTACATCGGTCCAACATGATAGAAAGTTACCAACATGATAGAAATTCAATCTGGTTGGCACGCCTGGAAATTGGAAGAACTACCGCCAGCGATGATCTGTGCCACGGAAACGGACCGAAAGAAATGTGAGAATGAAAGACTACTGGCACTCGCTCTCTTTCTATATATTCCGATAAGGCAATTCGCCCTGAAATTCCCGCGATATCCCCTTCATCTATCGATTCCTCGGCTCCATCACTCTAGAGAAATAATTTTGCTTTCTCACTTGCCGCTTCACTTTTTTCGTTTCACCACTCATTCATTCCTTCAAACTCAAGTTGGGTTTACGATAATTCAATTATTGAGCTTTTATCAATACAGAACAGAATGAAAAATTTGTTAGTATTCATTGACGATGACGAAGCGATAATAAAATAAAATTTGTAGATTAGAAAGCATACGAGCATGATAAATTATCGTCTCCTATTAAATTTTTATGTATATAAATATTGAAGATTTGCATTAGTATAACAAATAAGTTTGTATTACTAATGCGTGAGTACGAAGTCAACACTGGGATACGAAGGAAAAGAATGGAGGACCATCTAAGCGTCACTCAAGATTTAACTCTAGTCTCGCCGAGATCGCAGTAAATATCTGAGAGCTACAAGTGGGAGATTTCCTCAACCCTCCGCGGTGATTCTTCCTTCCTTCACTCTCACTGTCTTTCTTCCTTTTTGGCGTGCACACATGCATTCTCCTACCATCGATTCGGGCTCTCTCTCTCTCTCTCTCTCTCCGTCACTATATGCTGTTGCGCCTAAGCCTTCCAGTCTTCTCACATGTCCCACTACATATTGTGCATCTTCCATCTCTTCTCTGTCGAACTCAGCCTGTTCACTCTACGGTGTCCCAGTCCTACAGGCAACTCTGCCACTCACGTTTCTCTTTTTTCTGGCTCACTCTTCGGCTCCTTCAGTTTGCCAGTTTAGAAAGTATCGAATAGCTTCGCTGCGCGTTCTATGGAAGCTGAAAGGTTTCCGGTAGTGAAGAAACTTTTGACTGACATATCTCTGCTTCTCTCCCTTTTTCAGCGTCGTATCCACCAAGTCTTCTTTAGTTTCTCATCATTCAACCAAGTCGTTTCTATATTTTTTTTCCTAGCGTCATTTTCTTGCAATCATCAAGCGAAAAGATCACGAGTTTATTTATTTAAAAACAAAAAGTGTTTTTTATTTTTATTTTCCCGTCGGTTTTATTAAAAATAAGATATTCCAAATGTATATGTATTAAATATTTTCTTTTATATCCATGAAGATAATTGTAACGTAAATTTAACCGGACAGTTTTTATATCTATCGCCCTTGTGGCACGCTCCATTTACTGTTACACCCCCTAGTGTCTTGCGTGAACTGAATTTTAATCGCTACCAGCTGGCGCAAAACGTCTTCGCGACGAAGCACACGCGAGTAATGAGCTTGAGCTGTGATCACCTCTGGGAGAAGAATCGCCCAACAGATAGACGGAGAGCGAATGAGACTGCAAAAAGTATACAAGAAAAAGAGAGATAGGAAAAAAAAGGAGGTATACACGACCATCCGCGCATTCTTGATAGAAAATACGACCAACGGTGAGAACAGTAAAAATTTTATGTTTACGACACAAGAGAGAATGACATTCATCCCCTGGAGAGTAACCCTTGATTCAAAGCAGTAGTACGAGAAGCTTATAAATATATATATTCGTAGTACTGTTATAATAGAATCTATTTATATATCTGCCATGCCATCGAATATCACTGTAGCGTCACAATCTCGGAATAAAAAACAAGAATGCTCATGCATTATATGAACAAA